>VZTF01004108.1:27578-107835 GCA_013397755.1 Cnemophilus loriae | reverse complement strand
AAAAAAAGAAAAGAAAAAAGTCCTACTCTCTGCTCTACCAGATTTCACACCTGATCTCCTCTATTCACATCGTGGAACACCACCCGGGTCTTTTGGTCTTTTGCAAGCACATAAAGCTAAAAGTCTGCTTTGGGCTGGGAAGCACAGAAGAAAGGGAAAATGCATTCATATATACACAGTAAGGATGACTAGACAAAGCTATAACATTGCTTCACCAAAAGGAAAAAGAAAATAAAAATATAACAAAGCACCCATGCTGGCAAGCCACCCCAAGCTGAACAAACAAACCTTATGGCTGAGTTAACCTTTCCAGAAGTACTGGTCTCGAGTTGGAACTTTACTTGAAAGACTTTCTTAAAAAACTAAAGACAAACAAATGGTATAAGACAGAGAGAAGCAAACCTTGAAAGCCACAAGGTTTGGGGCCTTAGGCTATTTCTCAATATCCCTCAAAAGTTCCAGGCATTTTGCCAGCACAAAAATCTACCTTCTGGTGCATCTTCATTTACCTTTGCTTACATCCAACCTTATACTTTTACAGTCCTCTGGCTGCTATAGTGGCTCATTTAAACATCAGGGGAAAGCTTCCTCCCTAACTTCTGATAGCCAAGCTTCCATGAGATTTTTTTCCTCTCCAATTAATTATCAATGTCAATGGGAGAAAAAAAATCAGATAATTTTTACACTTCATAGAGAATTTGTTTTTATAAGTCTTCTAAACTCAAAATAAACAGGAGTGGAAATGGTAGCCTCCTGCAAGGACGGTAGGTGCTTTGAGATTTTTAAATGAAAATGGAAAGCTGTGTAACTACAGCTGTAGTACAGTTGTAGCTGTAACTACAACAGGGGGGGAAAAAAAACCCCAAATAACAACATGTATGTGGATTTGCCTACCCCTCCCTTGCAATGCACAGCATGTGAGTCTGTATAATCTCCTGATGTGAAACATTAGCAAGACCAGACTGCTGAGGGATTTACATAGATGTGGCCACAGTATAAGGGATAAGGAAAATATCTACGGCTAATAAATATCAGAATGGTAAAAGGGCAGGGAGAGAGAAGGCACCCAAAGCAGCAGTTCTCTCCACATCCTGCTTCACACACAGGGAAAGGGACAGCAGGTTGTCATTTAAGATCCACTTCGAGGGCAAGCGACAACCCCTCTCTGTTTTACCAGCAATGGAAAGAAGGAGCAAGCCAGTTTGGCTCCCTGTCCTATCCACAGGCACATTGCTGCCAGATGACTGCCTCCCTTCTCCTGAGTCCCACCCAGGGATAAAGGCAAGCCCCAGGGCCGCTGCTAAGGGCTCATGGTGGCCAACACCAGACTGCATCCCAGGCCCTGAGAAAGCCAAAGATCAGGCATTTGGAAAGGATATTTGCAACCACCTTCAGGAAGGAGCTGTAGACACCCAGGGACATGCAGCCCAGGCTGGGTAGTAAATTCGTGCTTCAGTTTTGAAGAGAGATGAAGAGGAAACTGGAGGAAGAAATGGCAGGATTCTGACAATAAAAGCCCATTTTGTGTAAAATTTCCACAGATATTTCCAGTAATTACTTGTGGGGCAGGGAGGTTCTCTTTAAGAAACAAAGATGTCTATTTTGGCCCAAACTTCTCAATTTAAAAAATTTAGCACAAGATTTTTTCACAGAAAAGTTGCTCTTCATGGTTTTTTTTTTGTGGTTTGGGGTTTACTATGTAGGATTAAATACATTTTTTATGTAAAGTCTGAAAAATTTCTTTTCTTTCTAAATCCAATTAACAGTTTTCAGTTCTATAATATATTGAAGTTATATCTCTGAAGAAAAAGTAAACGAGGAGTGACTTTCAAATTAATGAAAAGCAGTTCAGTACAAACATCAAGCATAGACCACCCTACTTCAGGAAAATTCTATTCATGGCTCACATGAGTTGAAATCAAGAGGAGGCAACTGGAAAGCAAATTGTGATCAAATGGACCACTGAAAGTGACTTAAGTAAGTAAATTCTTGGAAGATGGTATTGGAAGTAGTAGCCCAAAGGTGAACAAGTAAGATGAGTAGAAGGATGGGTGGTTCAGGAGTTAGAAGTTCTCCAAGAGAAAACAAAAGCAAAAGCAATTGCAAAATGGAGACTGCAGCCCCAGGGGCCATCCTAAAGCTGATGGGATTGAGGTGGTGTCATTCATTTACATCGATGCATTTTTCAGAGTTTGTGGAAGACATGGGAACTGCAGAAGATATGTAGTGCTTTTACAGAAATTTTTGTGTGTTCATGGTTCATGATAAAGGGTTGTGCCATCACTCTCTTTGTAAGGACACACATATAACCAGCTCAAGAAGAGTTGCTACCAGTGTTTAGCAAGCCTAGAGTATATTCAGAACGATTAGAATTTCCAGACTGTTGAAATACTGAGAAGCTAAATATTAAAAGAGGGAGATCAGGATTTTCAAAGCTGCTTAGACATTCAGAAATGTCAGATGTCTCTTTGAAAGCACCTAAGCAGGTAAGGCATGTAATCCTCACTGAAGTCAACAGGGCAAGGTGCCTGACCCCAAGGCAGTTTAGCAATGTTCTCAGGCACCTACTCTCAGGCCGGAAAGACCTACATCACCCTGCAGATCTGGCTCTGGGTGCTGCAGATTGGAAATAGAGGACACTCTCTTATGTGCTTACCTTCAGCTAAGAGCATTTGGGAAAAAAGGTCCAGCAGGTCTGATAAACAGAGACTACAGAAGTAATACCAGGTGATTTGGTTAATTAAAAAAAAAAAAAAAGAAACAAAACAACAAACAGCTCTAGGAGATCCCAAGACAGACTGAGGTTTTTTCTTCCCAAGAAGAAAAGACTTCGATAAGGCTGGAGGGGACCATGAGCCCCTTCCACCATGCACAGCCTCATCCCAGGGTAGTGAGATCCAGGCAGCAGCCCCGGCAGAGGCACTGCCCTCACCCACTGCCTGCCTTTTACCACCGCTCGCATAATTGCCCTGCAAGAGGTGCCAGATTGCAGATAATGGCTCCTCTGAATTCAGGTGGCATACGTGCAGTCCAACGAGCCAAGTTTCTCTGGAGCTGTCAGGGCCTGATTTTTTGGGAAGGTTACGTAAGTACAAGCTTAAGGAGCACCTACGCAGTGCAGGAGCTGGCCAACCCCTTCCTCCTCCCTCTGCCTGCTGCAACATATCAGGCCCACCTGTGGCCTGGAGAGCACCTTCCCAATTTTTACACAAAGGTTGGCTTGATTTTCACACTGCTTTAAGCCTTGCATGCAGCTGGGGAGGAAAAAAATAAAGCAGCAAGTACATTTGTGGTAAGTGCTGCAGAGTGACCAAGCCATAGGTAGCACAATCAGTCTATGTGCAAATGTTCTTCTTTGAAGCATTAGTCCAAGTGTGATACTCCTTATATTAAATATAAAGCACGTAAATACAGCCTTTAATATGGCTCTTAATTTTCACATTGTTTTCCTGTCTTCTCTACGTTAGTCTGCAGTCCAACCTGTAACAGCAGTGAATATCTCCAGAATCCTGCTCTTTCCCCCATTTTCCATAGTCATTTCTGTGCTGCCGTGAACGCAGCAATTCAAAAGTTCTGCTGCTAAGGTCTAATCATGGTGCCTTAGATAAGGTCTGAACAAATTCCAGTGTAATAAATAACCAAAACTAGATGAAACAGCTGTATCCCCCGCATTTTTCCTGTGTTATAATGCAGTTTGGATCACAGCCCAGTTCTGAGGTACAGAAAAGCTGATCCAATACAACTGACTGGAAACATAGCAAAGCATATGGTGCATATCAAGTGATTAATTTTCAACATTAATTTTTAAGCATTAATTTCAGGTACTTTGGAAGGAAGAAGGAAGTAACTGCCAAGTTTAGTTAATTTTTGTTTTTAATAGCTACTTTTTTTTTTCCTTAAATTGCTTCTCCTGGAGTAACTAAACCACTTTGTAATCTCAATTTAAAAAAAAGGTATTCTCATCTAAAATTTGGTTAGAAACTACACAAGCTGTAAAGCCCCCAAGTAAGGGATTTAAACTGAAGTGGAACCAATACCTAAACAATAAAATGACAGCAATACAGAAGTTGCGGAGATAAAGTTGAAATTCTAAACGTATCTAAACAACAGTTATAGTTTCTAAGCCCCAGACATAATTCCTCACAGCAAGAGGGAAAAAGGCAAGTTGAAAAATAGCAAAATGCAACTTGTCAAATGCAAAATAAAAACTTCCCCTAGCTGCTGTTTCTGTATGCTGGGAGCATAAAAATAATATATGAACAGGGAATGTGACAACCAAAGATGGCCTCAATGATTGTTAGAGCTAAGAAAACATTTACTTCTGCGCTTTGTTCAGAAGTGCTGCTGAGTTTACAGCATGTGTCAATGCAACCCCAGCCAAAGCATAACCGTGTTTTCTCAAAGAATCCAATTAATTTGTTTTTCAAGCCAGTCCATTACATGAAGTCAATTCAACCCTGTTTTGCTCTAGACAGCCTCCCAAAGTGCAACAATTATATTTTAAAAAACCAGTCTAATTTAAAAAAAAAAATTTACACCAGACCAAATTAGACTTCCATAACTCCACTGGTAAATCCCAGTGTAATGGTTTTTACATGCCATAAGGAGGGAAAAATGAGACCTATTAAATGGGATGACACATCTCAGAGTATAATGCAGTGTCATGCAACTAGGTATCCCATGCATGCATCTTGTTTCCTTTCACTATGGAAAAGCAACTGAATGGTACAAAACAGACCTTTTCCAGCTTGGCCACCACCATTCTGGTGAATACAGCAAAACGGATTTTCCTCCCACCTAGCTGACATTTAGAGAGTTATTCTGTTGTATTCACAATGCCCAGATATTTCTTCGAGAGACACGCAGTTCACTGAGGTCCTCCCTGGCATTTCAGACTAAGGTCCATTTTGAACATACTTTCGAAAGAAATTTATTTTCTGGCTTGCTTGACAAATCACTACATGCCACTTGGTTACAAAGAGGTCTCTTGTTGCTACTGTTGGAATCCAGAAGATAATACTTGGACAAGGACTTCGTGACCAAGCAGTTAACCTATAAACAGTTTTGTGGGCTAACATTTAGTAAGTTAGCACTCACTACTACCTAAAATTACTTCTGAAAAAAAAAAAATGCATTTTCTTTAGAGGTTTTATGAATATAAATGCATGCTATAAAAAAAAAGTTACCAGAGAACCAGAAGATGTTCTGGTACTTAAAGTTACCCAAATGCCTCAGGTTGCCAGAAACCTACCCTAGTTTTTGAGAGAAGAAAGAAATCAGTAGCACAGCTGTGCTTTACCAGTCAGGCCACACCTGAGTCCTTCTTTCAAGATACTATCAGACATGACAAAAAGGCATCAGAAAATTAAAATCTTACTGCAAGAGATAAGCAAATGAGCTGAATTTCAGTGACCTGCTATCTGTGAGATCTTCAGCTCACTGATGTTAAACTTCGTGCACTTTCTTGTCCACCATTAAAATAGTGTTGATCGCCCTCCATTTCAGGACTTTCAGGTGACTAGCACTTCATTCATTAAATAATTACAGTTAATAACCAACCACTTTGGGAGTCCAAATAGCACCACATATATCCAGGAGTCTCCTGCTTGTGAAATTACATGTAAACCCTACATCCCTATTAAACCGCTGCTTTACCTCAGCAAGTGATCAGAGTGAAGAATGTCTTAACCAGCAGACATTACCATGAAAATACCGGCAGATCCCAAATGGCATCACAGGAGAGGCCCAAGCAGTCATACTGCTACTCACTACTTCAGTTTTACATCTCTCTTCCTAAGAGCCAAACCTGCTTCAGGAAAGTGAACTGCGTTGCACGCAGTAAATTTACTGCCCTTTAAACACCCATTTACAAATTAATTGTCTAGTGCTAAATGCCACTCAAGCTCTGCTGACATTCTTTATCCACCCAAGCCATGGCTTCCTGAGGTTTATAAAGTTAACAGAATAATTTGATTGACTTCCTGCCTATTAATTCAGGGGGCTATGCATTATTCAAATTACATGAAGAGATGAAAGCATTTACTCGATTCTAAACTTCACTCCCATTGCTCTGATGAGACAAGTTCCCTCCATATAACATTTTAACTTCATTTTCTGTTGCCACTGAAAGATACTTCCAGAGTTACTGCACTATTCTGAATTCACAGAAAACTCAGAATACATTGCAGGGTTGGGGGGTTTTTGGTTTTTTCAGTCTGAAGCTCAATAAATGCTGAACTTCACTTTAGTTCAATTATTTTTAAGCATTTCAAAACTTCTCCTTTGTGATTTTATGTTCCCTCCTTGCAGAGCAATAAAAGTCGATTAGAGTCTCCCATACTGAATGTTTTGTGAGTGCTCTCTATATGAAATCATATCAGACAACTGTACCTTGGCTTATAAAAAAATGTTGACACCTATATATTATTTAACTTTATTATTATTATTATTCATGCTAGAACAAATAACAGGCTTCAAGCCCTTCCTGCTGGAAGGCAGCTCCGCATGCACAGCTGTCCTAAGGCACCCGAGCACACAAAGTGCTCAAACACAAATAAAATTAAACCGCATTTCACGGAGCCCATTGGGTTCCTCCACGCAGGATTCAAAGGCAGGTGAGGAGGTGTCAGTTATTGGAAGAGGAAGAGAACAGATGATTGCAGGGCTCAGCCAAGACCCCTCCAACACAAGTACCTCTAGGCTTGGAGGGCAACAATTTTCAAAGCTCCCAAAACATCTCAAAAACCATTCTCAGATCAATAAGATTAGATATTAAACATCCCTAAGTATCAGGTATTTAAACAGCCCTTTAGCACTTCAGCTCTCTGGTGAATTACTCGGGGATGAAGATGCCAATATTATTTGTAGAGCTCTGTGCTCTTCAGCACTTTCAGACAGATTCAATCCCTTGGACTCTGTCACTGCAGCATCTAGAGGAAATTACAGTCCAGAACAGATTTTTGAAACTAGACAAGTCTCTGAGCATTATGATCAACAGGCTGCTACAAGGTACAATTATCTTTGTTTCTTTGGGCCTAAGAATCAAAATCAACTTCACTTAAGCGGGTGTAGTCTCACTGATACATAATTGAGCAAGTGATAACCATCAGGTCCTTTGCCTGGAGAAGAGAGTGGTTAGCTTGCGCACATCAAGAGACTGATTTAAAAATCAATGAAAACTCTGACATGGGGCAATTTTCTCTCAAGGGATTTTGAACCTGCAAAAGCCAGTGATGGGGATCCCACAGAACAAAGAACAGGCTGTAGGATGGTGGGGTCTTCGACAGGCACACATCAAGGGATGCACATGGGATTTTGAACAGTTCATGTATTAAATAGAAAGTTGTTAGGCTTCAGGAGCTGAACTGGACACAAGCAAGGTACCCTTAACACAGGCCCCCTTAGCACAGATGACTTTATGTAAGGATAATGGATGCAGTTTTCTAAAGCATTGAAAATCTTATGTCCACTTTAATTAAAATTATTATTTTAATTAGAAAACACTGCGCTAATAATGACTTAATAAACAGTTGGCCATAAAAAGCCAGGCACTTGAAGATACTTGTGGGTCATAAAGGAATATCATGGTATTTCTGCAATTTAATCTCCTTCACCAGTGACATCTAGCAAACAAAGCCTAACTTATGTGGGACAAACTACACCAAAACACAAAATCATTAAGGACATTAGTTATAAGACAGAGACAAATAAAAGAAGATGCTAATATACTGTGCTGTATAATCAAAGGAAAAAAGATAATCTGAAAAGTAATATTGAAAGACAGAAAGATGAGCAAGGATGAGCAATGCAGCAGACAGTACAATCATATATAAAGCGTAGTCAGGGAGGCAGGAGACACTTAGCATCTGTAACATAGAAATTCTTGTGGCAGTCCTGGAAGGAAACTTCTTCAGCCTTAATGTCCCAGCACTGTACTACACACCTGATCTGCTCAGACCTGAAGCTGACCCATGATAGGTGGTAGCAGCTCAAATATCAGACTCCAGAACTATCTCATACCAGCGTGCTGAGCATCATTTGTGTTAAACTACAAAAACTCCACAACCAAGCTTCCTCCAAAAAAATTACTGCTTTTCGTGGCTGAAACCATCATACCTACCAGGCTTCCCTGGTATAGCAATTTCTGGGTAATATTATATTGAAAAGCATGCTTAATTCCAGTGTCTAGTCGATAACAGAATTTAGATCATGCTACTTAAAATGAAAGAAAAAAACGAATTAGGAAAAAATGCTTAAAAATAAGTGGTTAGAGTAACCCTACAACCTTAGAGGCAGACAGAAGCGGTCAAGCTGGTCACATTTAATTTTTTACACATACACATTTCCACACAAGAGAATAACCTGGGGCATGCCTACACATGCATCCTTTTCAAATGTGGTGGATTGCACAGAAGAGCCAAAATTAGCAAGACCACGTTAGCTCTTCCTCACTTCTTTTGTGTCCTAAATAACACCTTCCAAAATATTCCCTTTTAGCACCTTCACTAGGCAAAATGCGGTTGCATCATGCCTTGTCTGGAACAGCACAGGCACAGCTCAGCTTAACATTGTGTAGGGTATTTGGTAGGGAAACTGGCTGCAGCTCCTAGAGGAAAAGAAGCCTCTACATTTCCTGGCAGGATTTCTCTATCCAGAAAGCAGTTTCACCACGTCCTTTCATGCATCTGTTATGGCTGAATCCCTCTTGCCACAAGAAAGATGGGAAGAAACCAGAAGAGAGAGACTAAATATGAGGAAGCTTCCCAGCGACCTGCATTTCTCTTCTGTCCCTAGTGTTACTTCTGGCTTATGCAAGTGCTACTTCCAGTTAGATTGGATTATTTCCCTTCCCCCAGTGCTTCTTTGGTTTGGCCAAGAGACTAAAAATCTAGTATTAACACAGCTTTAGTCATTAATCAAGGTAACCTTTTTTTGCTTTCCAAAGTTTCTCATGTTCTTATCTTTGCATAATTGAGCATTTGCATTTCAGAAGAGCATCACCTGAGGGAGTGGGGGCAGATTTTGAAAGGTTTAGGTTTTTTTTCCCCCCTTAAGTTTCAAGTTTAAAAAAAAACAAGGAGAAAAAAAAAACCAACTTTGAAAGGGGATGAAGTTAAATTACCAAAGCCTTAGGGCAGAGTAACTTAAAGACTGATAGTGCGTAAGAGTTTCTCCCATTCACCACAGAAACTAACTTCTCACATGACAGGAAATCAACAAGCAATAGAGTAATAACATTTTGTTCTTATGTAGGAGTGTCTTAACAAAAGATGCAAAACTAACTCCCCAGCTTTTTTTTTTTTTTTTTCTTCACAGATACCTTTCCAAGACAGAGACAACTGTAGATTTTCTGAACACTTGTGTTGGAAAATGCCACCTCATCAGATCTGCCCATTTCCATAAGAAGCCACAGGTCTGAGCAAACTCTGCCCAGTCACAGGCATGGTCTTAGCAGAGCTCTCTTTTCTGGGGCAGGATGCTCCATGGGCAGGTGTTCTGGGCTGGCAGAGCCTCATGGAACTTTATCTGCCAGGTCTTACTTGAACCAAGGAGTATTTCACAACCCAAAGGCTCTAGAAGTCCCCAGAGCAGTGCAAGTCACACCCTGCATGCCCCTAAAGCCAGGAACAACACTGAGCTTTTGGCAGTGCCCAAATTATGACCAGAATAAAGCAGTACAAGCAGCCAGTGAGCCAATTACCTCGTCTGTATATTTTGCACAAGTGCCACAAGCACACTCTTTCTGAAAAAAAATTTGCTGCTCAAGGCTGCACTTGTTTCTTCCCATAGGAGAATTGTTCTTTATATAATATTAGTTTATTCTACAATAACACTTTTATACTCCCTCTTTCCATGGACCAATAAGAAATTCTTTTACTTATAGAAGGAAGAGGAATTAGAGTAGGACAGTTAGGAAAGCAGGGAACAAATATCGCAACAGGTGTCTAATGGTCCCATACCATTACCATCCTGAAAAAAGTCATAAAGTCAAAAATCCTGCTTCCAAACATTAGTCACATAAATCCACTCTCAATGAGGCAGCTAATTTTTTATGGGATATTTGTTATTTTAGGCTTGATTTTCATGAAGGAAAGTAATGCCTTTCCTGCTGTCGATACTGGTGGTGGGAACACAATTTTTTGTAAACATCTACAGAATCAAGAAAACAATTCACCTGTAAAAACCTGACTGCTGTGACAAAGAAAATGTCGAAGGCATTGAAGAGAATCAAAAGTAGTTAGCAAGATATAGAATCCCCTTTCTTTTCTTTTTTTTTTCCCCCCCTCACAAGTTACAGTATTTTAGAAAAGCATTCTGGCAATGCTTTGATCTCACCAGTTAATTTGAGGCAGCCTGGAATAGAGGTCGTGTCCACGAGACTTTGTCCCCAGTACTGCTATTTCCCTTCAATTGGAAGGGGAGATTTCTCACAACAAAAACAAGTGCGCAAACATACTATGGCAGCAAGACAAGCATTTTACAGCTCAAACAGACATACCATGACTAATTCCAGCTTCACCCAGACAACTCTCTGGACAGTACCCCACTACGGATACTGAAACCTCCAAGTCAGAGGGCTGGGATGTAGCTTATATCAACTGGGGTTAACTAAGCAATAATCCTGATCCAGATAATACAAAGAAGCAATAAGAAACTCCACAACACCAAACCACCTCTCTACTGACCCAATCAGAAGTGGTTCCAATTTAAATCCTGAAATTCTGGCATTGCCTGTGCCAGCGCCTTCCAAAAAGAAATTGTGAAGAGAGATCATTTTCTTTCTGATCCACACAAATTTATTCACAACTTCCTTGCTGCATTTTGCAATTTCTACAGAGCTACTTACTAGGACTTTCTTTCTTAGCACACCTTGTTTCAGAAAGTTTAGGAAATAGAAAAAAAAGAAAAAATCTGAATTGGCTTGCATTTGTTTTGAAGACAGTTACAAAGAAAACCAACACACAAAAATTTTCAGAACATCGCGAGCACCATTACTGCCTCCATTTCCTCTAAAGCTTACAAGAACTGATTCAATTTGGTTTTCATTCTACATCTTGCCACACTTGGGCTATGCCTTTATTCAGAAATAAAATTTACTGAGCATTGGAAGATTAGGAAAAAGCAAGATGTGCTTAACACTCACTGCACTTTATTGAAAATGTAGAACAAGCAAGGCTTAGCTTAGCTCTAAAACTAATAAATACTTTAGCTGTTTTGTGTTATGGGTAGCGTTCAGTGGCTTGCATGACTAATTAAACAATCTTGAGTTTGCTTTGAAGGCTAAGCCATCCTTAATGGCTTTAAATTACATCCTATCAAGCTAAACTTAGAATTAAAATCCTCATCTGTAATAAGGAATTCCACTGTGTATAAATGCTAGTAGAGAGCTGTATTGGAAAGTTTAATAATCTGGATGGTTTCTGGCCCTCACACCAAAAGGAGAAATCCTATCATTCTCATAGCATTGGGAGGTAAGGCTCCTCAGGGAAGGTACAGAAAGAAGAGTGTTTTGGGTGGAGTTTTGCATAAGATGGTAACTCAAGGAGGAGACAAAGGTATAAGTGGGTTTGGGAAGCAAAAGCAGATGGTCAGGGAGGAGAGCTGTGAGAAAAGATGTAGTGGTAGTTCTTGTTATGTGGTCCTATCTATTGCCACCACTGGGGAAGCTCAACTCTAATCCATTGCTACCCAGCACTGGAAGAAGTCGTCAGCACATCCTATATTCATTTTCATAAACAAATTTCATGAGATCACACCTCCTTCTCTGTATGCAAGACTCAGATGTTCATTCTCCCTTAACAAGCATAGCAAGAGTGGTACTTTTTCCATCCGCAAACACACAAGAGTCACCCCTCGGCACACAGGGAGCCACTACCCAGGCTGCAGAGCACAGTCAGGCACAGACACGCCACGTGGAGCAAGGACGGCATTTTGCTGCAAAGGTTTTGTGCCACAATCACTGACTATGCCTGCAACCCCTCTTTGTGGGAGGGGGAGAAAAATCTCTGCATTCAGTAAAAACACCTCCTGCAGCTCAGTCTGATCAGTGCCAGGAGCAGATGCCCCTCACATCAGCTCTCCCCCACGCCACTTCTCCAGGATGAAACACATAACCCACACCCGCTGCAACAAGTATGTCAAGGACTTTTTTCTGAGCAAGGCAGTTTGATCCCCAAGCCATCTGAAGTCAGTGGAGGCATTCCAAAAGCGCAAATGTTTTCAGAAGCGGATGTTTTTTCCCTGTTCAAATAATCAACCCACCTTTTTCATTCATCCAGCGGGACTGGGGCCGAGCCTGCCTTAAGAGAGGCATAACCCACCACTCATCCTTTTGGCTGCTGCCTGCAGCACATGTGGTGCGCTCAGTCCTTTTGAGTCACTGCCCATTAAACAATTGTTCCTCCTTCTCTTTCATTAAAACCATCCTCAAAATCTTGCCTAGCATCTCCCTGCAGTTGAGTTGATTTTTCTGTGGTGTCTGTATGCATGGAGGGGGAATCTTTTTTTCCATGATTACTTTCCCCACTGATCTGGTGGTTGAGAAATACCATATGTTTTCACTGTTTGCCTTTACTTTTAGCTCTTCCACAAACGAAAATGTGAAGCCATCCATGCCTTCTCTGGCACGGCTCTGCCTTGTTTTCTTTCCCCTCTTAACGGGCTCATTCATGTGTAGGAGACTTCTGATCCCAGGGTTAGATATTCATCCCTATTTTACATAACCATAAGCAATGGCAGGTACTTACATAAACTACAACCAGGTCTTTGCCCCTGTGCACAACAAGCAGAGAGGTCTTAAGCCATCAACAACGTTCCTCTGCTTCCAGGTGCCCCTTTGCAAAACATGCCACTGGCAGAGAGAGAGAGGAGGAAAGACAAAAAAAAAAAAGAAAAAAGAAAAAAGAAGAGGTGTCAATATACAGTGAGCAAAGGCAAGAAACTCTGTCTGGGACCTGCCTCTAGTTTGCTTCTTGTGCTGACTGGCTGCTCATTGACCAGGGACCAAGGCCACTCAGTCCAACACATACACATCATCCTTGCTTCCAAAGCAGCCACTCTGCTTCTGGAAGCTGCTGTAGGGTTGGGATGAGGCCCATACAGTCACATACTGGTGGAAAGGTGGGGGCACAGAAGGTTGGTTGTTTTAAAGCTTCTATTTAGTAGCCTGGTGACTACCTCAGAGTGGAAGGTGGTTTCGATGCCTTGCACATTTGAAGAAATTAAGTCCCACAGTTCCTACTTCCATGGCAGAGTCCCTGTTATCCCCAGAAAGGCAAGAGACAGGCTCCAGAGAACAATGAATCCCTGAAGGAGAAACCTGTATTGCTGGGCCATGGAAACACCTTGGCAGGCTGTTCCAGAGTTTTCCACTTCACAGTATAAAATTCAATTAAGTAGGAATGGAGATTACCAGAAATAAAAATATTCAGCATTGAATACATTAAGCTAGTGACTTATTTTAGTTACTGCAGCCACTAAATGCATTTTTAGGTCTCAAATGCATTTTCAGGTCTCCTTTCCACAGCTCCACTTTGGGGAAGGCAGGAAGTTCCTTGTATATACACTTTCTATTTCTCCCAGTTCATCTCTTCAGGAAGAAGCACGCAGCCCTCACACACTATCTGTGCAGGAACACCCATGCACCCACCTGGCATAAGAAGTTAAAGTTACTTACCACATGGCTTCAAATTTCCAGCAAGCCCATCTCTAGCAATCCCTGTGCTCCACCACAACACATTCTAGTGCATGGCTGGGGGACAGCACTGAGAATTTAGAGGCTGTGAACAGCTTATGGTCTGCAAGAGTCTCTCCAGACAGTCAATAATATGGACCGTATTTGCCTCCACAAATGATTCATGCAGGATATTAGTACACCCTAAAGCCACCACAGAGGTTTGCTGTAGAGTTTAGCTCAATGCTACTCCAAGCCACAAAAGAAAAAGGCAACCCATGCAAGCAGGAACACCACAAAGGGAAAAGGAAGTGGAAATAAAAGGAAAGGGGGGAGGGGAAAAGCCACTAAGTAGCCACAGGTTCTGCCATAACTGCAGCAGCTGATTGCAGTGAAGGGGAGGCGACCATGCCTGTCACCTGGGCAGCCTCCACATGCTCACCTGGGGAGGATCTCAGCTCAAATACACTGCCCCCCCCATCCATTCCTTACTGTCAAATTCATATTTAATCCCCTTAACAGCAGGGCATGGAGCTAAAGCTCTTATAGCCCCAGAGCAGCACTTTCTAAGAGAAATCAGCATGTTACCTTCCACTACACAGCAAGAAAAAGAAAGAGAAAATAAATGGTGTTATTAGATATGGATTTACTTAAGGAAAATATTGTTAGAAGCTGAACAAACCCCTACAGTTCTGTGCTGTGGATGGTGCAATAATGAAAAATATTATTGGATATAAAGGAAAGTTATGACACTATAATGTAACACAGACAAGGGAGAAGATGTATCAGTCATTATCTAGAATACAGGGGACTCTTGTGGTTTCATTTTTCATTACTAATTTAATGTACTTACAATGCTACATGATAAAAAGTGAAAAGGAACAATAAGAAGCAAATATCATCAGAACAAACCAAGATCTGCAGAATTCAGAGATTTCAGTAAGTTACTCGAGGAAAAATGTCCAAGATCCCTCAAGAACTGAATAACATCCATTAACATCCAATAAAATACCTAATAGCAGAAACATAAAAGAAATGTGAAAAGAACACTTTAATAAACACAAATTAGGAAATATATTTCTTTACATATTATAGTTGCGGTATAGGAAATTATTTCATAGAAAGAAAAAATCATTTTAGCTAAGAAAGGATGTTTGCAAATGTTAGCTCAGCAATCACACTCCTGTGATTCAACACAGTTTATTCTGCATTCTCTCATGAAGCCTTATGAATCTCATGAATCCAAGACCCTTAGGGTCTTGCAGTATATTTTCTTGTAGCCATGTAAATGACAAATAGTCCTGTGCAAGTAAAATGAATTTACACCACAGTAAAGCTGGCAAGAGAGGATAATTACACCTTGCAGTATTTGCTGGGAAAACAATTACAGACATACTCTGTGTGTCTTTCTAGGGCAGATTGACCAGGCAGGAAATAAAAGCCAAAGCCACCTCAAGCCTGGTGGCTGAGCTGAGGTCAAACAGATTTCCAAGGCTGGCTAGAATGTACTGTCATGAAAGCCCATTTAGCCACAAGTCAGCTAGCAGCAGTACTTTAAAAAAACAGTCTGAGAGATAGAGAAGGGAAGTCTGACCAAGACCACTGTGAAATACAGGCATAAGTTGTCTTACAAGTGTGTAGGACACCCAATATTTTTTTGGTTCCAAGTGAGAGTCACTGGGTATCATAAGTTTTTTAAAAGTCTAAATTAAAGTTTGTGACCATCTATTTTCATGAACGTTTGGCCCTGTATCTCAGAGAATAATATAGTGAATACCAGTAAATTTAGGTGGATTCACAGAGACCTTTCGGTGATACTTGGGTATGAAATGTTCCACTATGATCTTCAAAATCTTAGCAATGAACAAGCATGTTTGAACATTGGCTCACAAAATCGAAAATGCAGAAATCCTCAGCAGAAACCATTATGTGACTAGGCAGAAATGCTGCCTACTTGTACCTATGGGAACTGGCTGGGAGGAGACAGAAGATACTGTGTTAATACAAATGAAGGAAAAATCTATTTGGCTGCAAAATTATCCTCACCAGTAATATTTCCTTCAAAGCAGAAACTTTCCCACAGCTGTTTTAACCAGCTTGTGCTCCATTGCTGTGTCTGTTAGTTGTAATTAAGGACTGTGGGCTTAGAGGAAATGAAGGATCTGATTAAAAGTTACAGAAGGGAATGGAGGGGGTTAGGTTTGAGGGGGTGCTAATGGGGGCATGATCCAGCAATACTGAAAATAAACAGTAAAAATACTTTCAGATGCATAGTATTTTCTAATGGAACCAGCTTCTCTTCATGCTACTCATACTCAGTAAAGGGTTCTTTCTTAATAAGAAGGAACTCTGGGAAGGTTTCCCTAAATTACCTGTAGCAGAGGCAAAAGCCATTGTTTTCCATGATAACTTTGGACCTATTATTTGCCACCAGTTTCTAATGTTGTATTTCACAGCATTTTGGGACACCTGAAGCTTGTAATATTCATGCTGGTAGATGCAAACCATCTGTCTCCTTTTCAAAGAGTGAAGCTTTCACTCAAAAACTCTACCCCTCCTCTTTCTCACACACTGAGGTAAATTTTCACCACCTGAGTTTTGCTTATATTTTTTTTCCTTTTTTCTTTTTTTTTTGGGCTTTATGAGCTGTGTCATCTGTGACTGAATGCCATCAAGTATCACTTAAGCCTGTTTCCACAGTAAGGAAATATTGGAAGTAAAAACTGCTCAAGCAATGCCTTCTGGTCCCCTTAGTAATGCAGAGCTTGATTTGCAGCTGTGGCAAACAGGAAAAATTCTGGCTGGAGTCCATGGGAGTTATGTTTGCTCAGCATCCCTGAAAAATCATGCTTTGGGTATCTTAGGTTGAAACACACAAAGGGAGGCAGCAGCCCACGTTTTTGAAAATCTAGCCTTATGTGCACTTCAGATTGAAAATTTTCACTCTCGTCTCTCCATAAAAGAAAAACTTCTCTAGAGGATTTTACAGTATCCTATCAGATGTTTGGTATTTAGGGAAGATGAAGAAAAAAAATCACCAATTACAATAGAATACTGGGTCCTTTAATTCTCTTGGAAATGCATGTGGAAAAGATAACATTAAATGAATCTCACTGGGCAATGCATATATTTGGTAAAATCTGTTTTAAAGATGGATTTAATTGACAGGCCTATCACTATTTAAAAAAGAATGAAAAACATATGAAACCAGACATTTTTGTTGAACTATTAAGTGTGAATTCATAGCTGGACATAGTGCCTGTGTATGCACAGTTCATTAACTGCACAGCTATTTGGTCCAAGGCATTCACAGGCTCTTCCGTGGAAATTTGAAGAGAAGGAACCTATGAAATCTTTCAGATTTACAAAGCAGTGAGCAGAGCTTTAAGATACGACCAACAGCTCAGGCTCATACTAAACTCCCTAAGGTGTGTTTGTAAATCCCCACTAGATATGGAGAGAGAAGCTATCGAGGTTCCTCTGGCAACATCTGTGGGACTTTCTGCGTCACACAAAGCTTTCAGCTGTGGGTGAAGGGCTAAGCAGCTAATTGACAGCATACAGTAAGATGAGGTTCTTCTTTGTCACCCTAAAAAAGAAAAAAAAATCAAAACTAAAGTAACCAGTGAAAAGTGAAGGCTACGAAAGAATCACATGCTTGCAAGTCAGCAATTAGCAAGTCCATGGTGTGTGTTTGTGGGGGGGGTCTGTTTTAAAAGGAAAATACTGTCCTTTGCTTACTGCGCTGGCTTCATCTCCCAGGCAGCTCTGGCAAAGGTGCTGTCCCACAGGACTTCTGCTACTGGCAGTGCACTTTGTGCAGCAGGGGAATCCTCTAGCAGGACACGGAGAGCAGGTGAGCAGCAGTTACACTTGGATGGCCACCCTCGCTCCAGGAACAAACACCGACCTCCACGTGGAAAACACTGCAGGAGGACCAGGCTGAACAGGGTGCTGTCCCACCCACCCACCTGCCCTTTCCTCACAAAGTACTTCACTGCAGAGCAAAAACTCTGTAAACATTAAAAAATGTTCAGTTGTAAAAAGCAGCTTAAACTTTGCCACAATTGCAGGTCTGAGCCCATGCTTGAGGGAGCTGGAATAGAAGAAATGGCACAAAACTTGGGTACCACCACTGGTAGCACTGGGTTTAGCTTGACCCATGCGAGAGCAGGTTTTCTCCCAGTGGTATGCCATCAGTATTCTTGGCATACCCAAAACTTGAAAGGGGACAGCCAGAGCAGGAAAGCCAAGCCACCCTACCAAGCTCTTCTGTAACGCAGAACGCCTTTTTGAGGTAGAGTGTCCTGAGGAAAAGGACCAGGTGCTAGAAATGTGAAACCACATCTGAACCACCTTGAATGCATAGGCTTTTCATTGTTAAGGCATGCAGCTGATCCTTGCTTTTGAACACATTCCCATCGGAATGGCTGAAAATTGCTAAAAGCAGGTGCCCATCTCCTGACTTTGGGGTGTGCAGGGCTGACATCTTCTCTGTGAGCTGCTCTGTCCCTGTACCCACAGAACAAGCTATGGACAGGTGTAACATCAGAAAGCCCCTGCTTAGTTGTCCTCTGATGGAATTTTCAGCACCCTTGTTGCTCAGCTATTGACAAGATATTTGCTTGTTTACTACATCCATTGTTTCCTTCCAGAGACAGCATTCATTCCAACTATTTCAGAAATACTACATTCATTTGAAGCTGGAGCAGTTTCCACAAAGATTGCAGCTAGACCACACATTTACACACAGAAACCAGATTTGTGTTTGGTGTGGATTGTCTGCATGTTTACTACAATGCTCATTTTCTTCTTTGAATAAAAGTGCAGATTTTTTTCCTCCATTATTTGCCAGTGCTATTAACCAGCCTCATTCTTTCCTTTGGTTGCATAATCTGTGTCCTTCTCTGATCTTCTCTAAAGTAAACAAGTCATTTTTGAGCCCAAGATGCTGTGCCAACACCACCACAACCTTGCCTTTGCAATAACTGTGCCATAAGGAAAGGCACTGCTGGGTCTCTAAGAAGAGACCCTTTTCTGCAGGGGTAGTTCAGTGTTGCTCTTGGGGATTCACAGCTCTGCTGTTTACTCTGGCTAAGCTCCTACCCTGACTCCTTAAGCACTCAGTAGGGTATTCAGTGCCCGGAATGACCGTGTCCACAACAGAGGATGGACTGTTATCCAGGCCAACACTGGAGAAGCTGGGGCAGGCAATACCACAGCTCTCTATCCCTCCTCACCACCTATGGTTTGGCAGCCTGGGATAGAGGAAGGGTTCTGCCCTGCACCATGGACCCTAGGCCTGGGAGCTGGGTGCTGGGAGCTTGCACCTGGGGGCTGCTGGCACATGGTGGGTGAGGAGTGTGGATTGAGTATGGCCCTTTGAGCATGAGCCAGTCAAGCGAAGCAGGAGGCTCTGCAGGGGGCTGCACAAAGCTGGTTTTAATGGACTTTGTGGAGCCTGAGAGCTGGCGTGGCTGCCTGTGTAAACACAGCCCGTAATACCTCTGATGTAAAACTCGTGTTGTGAGACAAGAGTCAAATGCTTTTTATTCTCCCAGTACCTTGTTCAAAGCTTTATCAGGCAGATGAATCAAATCTCAGTCTCCTAATGTCACAAGCATTTAGCCAAATCTCCCACTGTTCCCCAGTGCGGGCAGAGCAAGAAAGTAGTGTATCAGCTCCTGGCTACCTTTCCATATACTTTTGTTGGGGTTGGAGGAGCCACCAGAATGCTATTTACTCCCACTGCAGCTACCACGTGCCATGAATGGGCTCACAGTTGTAGCAGAAGAGATCTACCTAAGGGAAGAGCACGCAGCTTCACGGGGCTGATTTGGGAAGTGCTGACAGTTTTCAGTCTGCGCCTGCTTCGCTGACCGGATATTGGTCAGGTGCGGAGTGATCCCTTCTCATTGCTGATGGTCCTCAGACTTCTGAAACCTGAGGAATTTGGGAACTTTCTGGGGTGATTTTGGTGGAGTTCTTCTGGATCCAAGAGGGGACACTGCCAAGAGGTACCATGATGTGTGAGAACAGATGAAATAAGGAGGAATGTTCGTTTCCAGACACTTTTCATGAACAAATGCATTTAAGGACATATTTTTAACTATGAGAAACTTCTGCTTTGAGCTGTGCCATGTTGCCTGCTCCTACAGTATTCCAGGTGTCCTGTTCATTGGTGGTTTTCTTCAAAAGTCGGGTTACTCTCTTGCCCCATAGGGACTCAGCACGCTGTCCTCCATCAGCCTCCTGCCAGGCAAAAGCCCCCAGTGAAAGTACATCCTGGAAGAGCTTGAACATTTCAGCAAGGCTCATGGAGGTATATTTCTGGAAGAACAATTAAGGTGTTATTTATGAGACACCATTTGCAGCAGCAAAATTGATGTCCTTCGACACCACTGTTGTGGAGGTTTACTGATAGGGCTTGGTAGCATTAACTGAGGTGAGGAAACCTAGTCCTAAACCTTGTGGGCAGGCTGAAATGACCCGGGTTTATGGCTCACAGCTTTATTCATTGCCAGTTGATTACAATTATGGATGTTAAAAAGGGAAACTAAGGAAGTACTGTGGTTATGGATCTTTTCTCGGGGACAGAAATAATTAAAAAAAATAAATTTAAATGGTACCATGCAGGTAGGTCTTAAAACAAAAGACATTATTTCTATTAGTAAAATTCTCCATTTCCACTCTGTAGATTGATACTGCAATTCGTGTAGCTCAAAGCCACTTGTGCCTTACTCACTCTTTAGATAAATAGATAAAATTCCAATTCATTTCAATTGAAGGGTTTCTATTTAAGTGCCTTTGGTATAGTCAGTCTATTAAAATGGGAGGTGTTAATTTTCCAGTAATCACTACACTTTTTTTCTCTTCCTATCTCCCAGTTGAAAGGACAGCCTCATCCTGCATGGTTAAAATGTAGTAATGCATTTAATGCCAGGCCATGATTTTAGACCTCCAGCTGTTTTACTGGTTGTGTAAGTAAAAATAGGATAATGTTATGCTTGGTAACCATGGTTTTGTAGGCATTCACATTTTACAAATCACTGCACAGTATGCAAACCATTATATATATTTAAAATGTTTAAAATGAAGGCTACCAGGAGTCTACCACTTCCATTATTTAAGGAGGGGGACTGCTAGACTGTGAAGAGTGATATATTCTATCAAGCTACTCAGCAGAGTTATATTATCAGTGCAAATTATGTGAAAATATGTGCTTCAGCAAGACAAGAAAGGAGTATTCTCTGCTATAAAAAGTGCGCTGTGGGAAGCTAGATGGAGTCATTGGTTTGGTGTAATATATGAGTAAAATCTTATTTGTTCAAATAATAAAAAAGCGAGAAAACAGAGCACAGAGAGAAAGGAACCATGAAGTACTTGTTTATTCCCTCCCTGTACAAAACATTGTTTCTGCTTCGAACAAAGGAATTGAGACTCATCTCCCACAATTTTATCCAGGTGTAACTACTCATCTGAGCAGAGATCTCCCTGATTTATATGGGCAGGAGCAAAAGAAAAACCAGGGTCAGGAAGAAGCAGCTTATTGATTTGTTCCATGCATGCAGGCAAAAATATTATACCTCACCAGCATGATCATAAACGTTTAGTTAAATCCAAGCAAACCTTAACTGGAATATTTCTTTGTAAGAAAACACTGGTAAGTGGAGCTATTGACAGCTGCATTTTCAAGAGCATCTGCCTTCAGAAACAGCGGCCATTCAGAACAAATGTTTCTGAAGGCAGATTGTGCTGCTCTGATTAGGAGTACAGGCAAAGATAATGGATAGTGTTCAGCTGCACCTGGCATTGCCTTTAAAGTTCAGTAGGAAATTTGTAGCAGGAGTAGGAAAAAAAATGGCCTCTGCTTGTGCTGTAATTTTTCAGAGAACTCACACGTAGTACTCTGGACAGTATGAGCTCTCAATTTTAATTAAAAAATGGTATTACACAGTACAGACAGACCTGATTAATCAGGGTGGAGCTGGTTTATGTGTATGTTTGGGAATAAAAGTGCTTTGGTTATTAATCAGGGATGCTGTATTTATTTATTTTAGATATTTATTCAGATTGGTCCCTGTTTGCAAAATCACAGCTCTGGCTTCAAAAAAAGAAAAAAAAAAAAAAAGTTCTTTTTCAAGCCATGGGCTTTGTGTTCTTTGTTCTTTTCATCTTCAGGATGCATTTGGGTTAACTTCAGAGCTCTTTCTTCACCACTGAAAGGAACAGAAACTAACATGTTCCCTTCCACCATCCAATTAAAAGAAAAAACCAACCCAGAGTCTGAAGTTTAAGCCAATAACCCAGCTTCATGAATGGGAGTGGTAATCAAAAGTTTGACTACAGCAAGAAGTTCATATGTGAATGGTGGCAACACCAGCTTTAATAACATCTCCTGATTCATGCTCAGAAGGTCCCACGAAACTTATTATAGCCCAAGAGCTCCACACGTGTATGCTGCCAACGGTGCGTTCATTACCTGCTTGAAGGAAGATTTCAGGGGAGTAAAGAGCCCATTTGTTTGGCTTTAAACCAGGAAAATCGCCAACTGCTGCTCTTCATCAGAGCAGGAGTTTCAGCCCCGTGGCCTGTTCATCCCACATTTCCTGGGGAAACAAAAGATGGGCAGTACACATAGAGTTCTCCTGAAACACTCCTGCCTCTGGTGCAACCTGTGGGCAGTCTCCTCTCCCCAGCAAAAAATATCTGACACAGGAAAGAAGTGTTTCAGCAGCCTGAGCCAAAAGGGAGAAGGGGTGGGTTTAGCCTGACATGGCAAAGTGGGAACAGAGAACCTATTTCTATGAGGACAATCCCCAGTGGTCCTACATCACTGGGTTTTTTGTTATTTATGTCCCTGGCTTAGTGCATTTAACAATCAAGACAAGCATCTTGAAATCTTTTTCTTCACAGGGAACAATCTAGAAGTGTCACATAAGGAAAACCATATATATGCCTGAATTCAAACTCTGACTTTCTTTGTGTTTTGGCCACAAAATCTTAATTTCAAAAATCACACACTATTCATTCTGCTGGAAATATCCTAGAAATACTTTAATAATAATTTTCACACACTTCATCTGTGAAAACCTGCTATACAACTGTTATTCCCTTTTAACAGACATCTAACAACTTTGCTCAACAAATGCACCCACACAGAGCGGGATTTTATCTATATGCTTTGCATTCATGAATTCCCTAGAATAATAGGAAACAGCTACTTACATAAACAGGCTCACCTTGCCCACACACACTTTTGTGAACAAGTCTGTCTGCAAAGTAAAAATAACAATTTGTCTTTAACCAGTATTTTCAACTAGAAAACAATTTGCTGCTTGTAAAGTAACAGTTGTGCCTTTATGTTTCTTCGGGGTACTGCAAATGTTAAAAAAAACCAAACTAAAAGTACTGTCATTAGAAAAAGTTCAACCTCTCAGACAAATAACATCTGCTAACAAGATGTCCCTACATTGCAGATGGGCGCCCACTTCCAAATTCAAACTACCATTGTAAAATCTGAGTATATGCACGAGTTAATGAAAATGTGGTCTTCTGTGTCTGTTTAAACTTCAGTGGGGATCACTTGTGATTACACAGGTTTCCATCTGATGAAACAATGTGGCTGCACCATGTTGTTCTTGCTGTGTTCCGGAGTGAAATGTTTTTGTGTGCCTGAAGAAAGTGAGAAATAAAAATGCCTGCACTGTCTCAGAGACCAGAAAGATATGTCTGAGCTATCAAGGACTCAAATGTGTTCAGTCTTTTACTGGCCCACAACTCATCACTAGTAATCAGAATAGCTTATGTCATCAATCTCCTTAATTAAGAAAAATAAGATTAAAAGGCTGGCTTATCTTTTCGAGTTCTCATGCTAGGGTATCTAGGCAACCTTCAGAGTCCCCAGGGAATCTCTGAGGGCCCCTCCAAGGCTGCTGAAGATGAAGGACCTCTTTAGCTCAGCAGCCTTACACATTTGGACGAGTACCTGTGGACAACTCACAAATTAATTTCATGGAATCATAGAATACCCAGTTGGAAGGGATCTCAAGGACCATGTGGTCCAATGTTTCTCAGCAAAAGCCATCTACACAAGACGGCCAAGCACTCTGTTCAGCTGAATCTTAAAAGTGACCAGTGTTGGAGAATCCACCACTTCTCTGGTAGATTATTCTAACGGCTGATTTTCCTCATTGTAAAAAATTTTCCTCTTGTGTCTAATTGGAACTCCCCAGGAATAATTTATACCCATGACCCATCATCTTTCCCTGTGACTCCTTGTAAAAAGGGAGTCTCGATCTTCTTTGTAGCCACTGGAGCATGGTGATAACATTTCTCTGATTTATCCTCTGAAGCCAATATAAGGCATGCCACTCATATAGGGTTCAAGAAAGACAGGAAAACTACTTTCTCCTCTGCTGGAGGATGATGTGAATTTGTTACAAAAAGGTTCTTCTGCACAGGCTTCTGCAGACAAAAGGGCAGCCAGGCTGAACTCCCTGGGTTATATCTGCACCAGGGCTCTTGGTCAGTGGGAGATGAAGGGGTGGAAATATCACCTGATGTTCCTGAAAAAGGGACCTAAAGGGATACCTATCTCCAGGCTAGCCTCCACTCCAAGGACTTTTCTAACTGTCTCAGAAATAGTGACAGTATGAATGTTATCAGTGTACAAAGACAAGTTCACTTTACATGTAACAGGACAGGAGCATGTTGTAAGCTTTCCTCACCACTGGACACCCCGTTTGCTCTGGGATGGCACAGGAGAATACAGTGCTGCAGCACGGTGCAGCAGCAATAAAGTCTGGTGAGGACACCCCCAACAGTGGTTAGTCCATGGCTCTGATTTCCTGTGGACACATAAGGTCACCCCATGGATAGGCATATCTGTCCCCTCATATTGCACAGTCACTTTTGAACGCGTTTGCATTGGTTCAGCCAAGCCAAGAGGTAGAATAAGTGTCCCTACAAGTTTTATGAAAATAAGTGCACAAAAAGATACAAGAACTTATTAATGCCAATGAAAGGAAAAGCTGATGATCTCTGTCTCAGGCAGCAGAGGATCCACACAGAAAGGAGCTATGGGAAACTATTTGAGGAGAACTTTCCTGTGCAGCTGACTGAGCACTGGAACAGATTGCCCACAGAGAGACTCTGGAGTCTCCCTCACTCGAAATATTCAAGAACCGTCTGGATGCAATCCTGTGCAACGTGCTCCAGGATGGCCCCTCAGGGAGGTTGGACCAGATGATCCACTGTGGTCCCTTCCAACTTCACCCATTCTGTGAAACCAGGCTTCATTACTTCCAATGCTCATGGAACTATTTGTTTAATAGGTTTTTTATTCATAAAGGATTTCCATGGAAAAGATGAACACCAAAGAAACCCTTCTTTTGCAACATCTTTATGAAATCTTCACAATGGATGATTGTATTATTTCATGCACTCACATTCAACAATTTTGTATCCTATTTGTAATATCTTCCCATCAGTCTGGAGACTTGCAGCTTTTTAACTTTGGCTCTTGCTAATCCATCAGCTGTCAGAAGCAGTCAGCTCTGATTTGTATTTTGTGTCTTCAGTGCTAACAACTGGATCTGTTCTCAGTATTGAGATTTACCAGACAGAAAAGCTATCCACAAGCAGGGATGCAGGGGAAACAGGGTATTTTTAAACATTATTATTATCATTATTGTTATTATTATTATTATTATTGTTATTTACTATCATCATTATTACTAGCATTATCATCATAGAGAAAATCCAACACCATGAAAACCATATTTATGCATAAATGTAGGAAATGAACATACCACAGAACACTAATGCTCTAATGGCCTAGGCTGCCCTTGTAGTTCCCTACTCCACTTCTCTCCCTAAGAGAAAAATGCTGTAATACAGAAGGGAAAAAAGACAGCAGAGTGCTTTTACCTGGCTATTAGGTCCTGGTATCCCACAATGCTGGAAAGAGTTTTCTGGGCAAGAGGGATGGAGCTGAAGATCAGCTGGTCTATGTGAGATGATTCCCACGCAGTTTGGGAATGTCCTCACCCAAAGTACTTATTAAAAAGTTTATGGCCAGAACTCAGTGGCATCTTCTTACTCTGTATCAATTGTGGGTTTATTTTTTACAAAAGATGAGGAAGAGGTAGATGTGTGTCCTGAATAAATCACAATATGAGTCTTGAAATATACAATATAATGAGCTCCACGCTCTTTCCAGATACACCCACTTTTTTTTGTGTAGATCATCAAACCCACAAGAGGAGTTAGTTTTAACTCTCTGCCAGCACTCACCCGGCATGCCCAGCAGAACACTCTGCGGTCCCTCAGGCACAGGAATCCCCTGGGGTAAGGCAATTTTTAGCCAGAGAAAGCTCAGCAAAAGTATTCAAATAGCACAGACCTGCTCAGGGGAGAACCTTGCTCTTTGCCTGGAAGGCTCTTGGGAGACACAGCTAACTGGGTGAGTGAGAGTTACCTCATTCCTGATCTGGGAAAGATTTTCTAATAAGTGGGAACTGACACGGGCTATGTGGTGGTAGCAACGAGACCTTGGCAAGCTTGAGCAGGTCCCTCGCTGGCACACATGCCCTGGTCAGCAGGGACTGGCTCACTCACTGCAGCCTCCCCAGCACATAAACCACAGGTCTCCACCTCCCCACTCTCCCACCCAGGCCCTGAAGTAGGCAGAACTGTTGCCTGCTCTGACCTCAGGAGCACCCCTGATGTGAGGCTTGTGAGGAAACCAGCCAAGACTGCAATACAGCATGGTGGCAGCTGACCAAAGGTTTACATGGCTTTTTAGGCAGCTGCAGAGATCTCACCTTTCAGCATCTCACTTTTTGCATGAAACCACACCTGTCCACTCCTGGTGACACTGCTGAAGCTGATCAGCAGCATTTGGACACCAGGGCTGGCCTGTGCTCCACCACTCTCCACACGACCAAGGCTGCAAGGTGTAACTGCGGGGACACTGCCCACCCCTCAGCCATTACCACCTTCAAACCACAAGGCAGCGGAAAATCGTCTCTCGGATGACTCCTTGGTGAAGGCACTGCCATTCACTGAGGATGGTTTAATAACAGATTTTCCTCACAGCATTCTGGCAGATCCTCGTTTTTACTCATTTGGCGGTTCTGGGTATTCTGTAAGGCTTTCTGTGAGCGTCACCAAAAGATATAATTTCAAGCAAAGGCTTCAGTAATCCACAGCATGCCACTTTTCGGACCAACTTTCTTCTGGGGCACTGTGGGCAGCTGAGTGGGGGCTCTGGGGGAGGCTGTCAGCACCCACCCACAGCCTGCAGAACTAGAGCTCTGCAAGACAGCACCAGTCTGTAAGGTGCTGCTGTGGGTTTCTCACCAGTTAAGTGGATTATTACCCTGGCTTGCAGCTGCTCCACAGAAATAGGTAAGCCTCAGGAATAAGCTTTGCCTTCCCCTACTTGGCATGAGAAGCGTCCAAGAGGAAAAGGGGCTGCTTACAGGATCCTTGTCCAGGGACCATTAAACTCCCGAGCAACGGGTTCAAGAGGGAAATGTTCTTAAAGTCAATGCCTGTGGTTTTCATTGCATTAGATTTAGGTATGTGTCTCATAGTGGTGAGATATTTTCTGCATCTATACTTGCTCAGCCTCTGTTGAAGAAGCATGAGGATAGCACTGATGCCAAATCTGACAAAATGAGAGAGAGAGAGGTAGAGCCTGAACATGGCTTTGCCTTTCTCAAAGGTGACTCTGAGGCAAAGGAAGAACCCCAAGGAGGTTGGGAGGAGGCTGTTTTGGCCCACACTGCCCAGCAGTGCCTGCTCCATGTAGGAGACAGCACTCTGAAAAAGCTATTGTCCATGTGGTATTCCTCCAGCTTCCCAGGTGAATCCTGCAACAAGCTGACATCTCATTTTCTTGGTTTTTTTCAGTCCACCAGCACAGTAACTGCAGCTAACATCCCAACACCGACCACGTCCCATCCCTCTTTGCTCACCACATATTTGCACCTTGAAAGTGTGCTTAGCACAAAATTTGAAGTGGGGTTTCAGGTTGAAGTAAAAGGGAGCTTCAGTGTAACATCAGCAATGCAAACTTTAGATCTAAGTGTTATGTCAGCCATGCTTACCATCAGAAAAAGAAAAAAAAACAACCTGCAGAACTGGCAAGAAGAGCAAAATGAAGTACTGAAATCAAGGATATGCAACTTAGCTTTGATATTAATATTTCTCCATCCCTCACACTCTTTTCATGCCTTATAACTCAGCTGATGACTTTGCAGCAGAGAAAGCTTTTAAAGTTTTCATTATTGCATTTTCCTTTTCCCTCACTCCTCTGCCAATCTGGGTTGTCATAAAAATCACTGAAAAATATTAGGATAAAAGCCTTTATCTCTTACATTTGGTATGGTTGCAGAAAGACACAGGGAAAGCCTTACAGGAAACATTCTTCTTATAGGAATTCTAGACCAGGAAATTAGGGTAATTTCCCATTTTTTGAGAGCATGCCCAAATAGACGCTTTTTGCACTATTAGTTCCCACAGGCACTTATACCGGAAGGGCTTCATTGTCAGCTGGTGTAAAGTGCCTCAACTCCGTGAATTTTTAAGGAGCTAATCCAGTTTTCCTTGGCTCAGGATCCATCCCTTGGATGCTCACCCCACATAGCTGAGCTGCTCTGTGTGAACAGACAGGCTCTACACACCGCTTTCCCCAGCGAAACCATACAGGAGGCAGGGGCTGGGAAGAGCATCCCTCCCCACCTACGGCACAGCGGCAGATCCACAGATATCTGTCACCGGGGTCTGCACATCGATTTGCCTCGTGCAAAAGGACGTGTGCTGCCGTGGCTGACGCCCACCGCGGTTTCTGGAGCGGCACAGCAGATTTACAGCAAGGCTTTGCTGAGTTCCCGTTTCCACGTCCCAGTAACCACATGCTGGGGACTGTGGGAGAACCACAGGTGACTGACCCCAAAGACTGTGGCAGAAACTCACCCCCAAAGACTGGCAGCTGAGCGAGGCCTGAGCCCAGCTGGAGCAAGCAGACGAAAGAAGGAGGACGGGCTGCAGCAGCCTTGGGAAGCACGCCACGGCCAGCAGCCTGCCGAACAGGTTGCTCCCAATAAAAGTGCTTCACCACTGGATTGAGGTGGCGGATGAATTAATTGTGCCATTTCCATGACATTCTACTGGAGCTTAAATGTATTAGTAACTGTTCATCCCCGAAACAGCTTTTTCCTCCCACACGAGGGGGAAAAAATATCCATCTGAATTTTTTAGATTATGTGACAGGCTTGCAAACTGTTGTTAACTTTATCATTTGGGATATGGATTAGACTGCAGCACATTAATTTATCGGGAAGTAAGAGCTGCCTGTTCATCTCTTTTCTGTTATGACATCTGCAGTCAAAGTACGATAGGGGCCAGACAGACAGTGAGTAATAGACTAGAATATGAAGTTTGGAGGGGGGGGAATGGCAAGGTTTGCTGCAGATAGAATTGAACCCATTAAGCAAAAAATTAAAAAAACAGTCAGTGGTCCTTCGGCAGATATTGCTCTTAATGAAATTGCAGATAATGAAACCTGCCAGTTAAAAGTGATATCAATTCACATCTTTTAAGGCTGGCACAGAAAAGTCAAGCAAAAACCAATCCTGCAATTGAAGATGTTTTGCTGGAGTCCCCAGGACTCTACAGACACCACCCACTTGCTTCTCACCTCTTCAGCCGCCACTGTGGAGGGGACACACACACATTTATACACACTTTGTCTCTGCAGGAACAGGCCTCGGGGCACGCAGGGTCCTCTCCCATCCTTTGCCTTCACTCCTGCATGACGGACCTGCTGCAGGGCCACATGGCCAACATGATGGGAAAGGTGAAGGCCTGTGATTTGTGGGCCAAAAGAATGCATGAAACATTAAAGAGAGCCTTGCCGGCATTCTAAATTGTTAATGCAAACTCTCCAGCTCTGCAGAAAAACATATTCCCGTTGTCATTTTCACTCCCCCTTGGCCTCTTAGTCCTCCAATTATATGAACAGTGACATGTGAACAATTACATGGCACAAAAAGTGTGAAGCTTAGGTACTTAAGTTTGGCCCCTTGATGCCAATGGGCAAATCTATTTACATTATCTATATTTAATATGTGAGGGTCAGTGTCCATGAACTTGTAGACTGAACTTGCCAAGTCAGGACAGTGTGGTAAGGATATTGTCTCACAGCAATTTACGTAAGTCCACATTTTATTTTAACACTTAATGCTAAAATAAATCATCTAGAGGGAACAGAGCTATCTGCTTTATGTGGGTACCAAACCTCAGTCTTATTTCCCAGCTCCCCAGGGACCAGACCTGCTGTCCCAAATCCTTCAGGGTTTCACTTCTCATCGAGGTATGCTTGTGTGTGCCTGGACGCAGTAAAATTCAGCGCATGCAGCTAAAAACGGTTCGCAAACATTTAGCCAAAATAAATTCAGCTAATTCATGCTGAAGATGTTCCCAGGCACTTTTAATTCATATTATGTAAACAATCCCAGCAGCAACATTTTTCCTTTGTTCCTATTAATTCACTGGGAGTGTGCGTGTGCAAGAGGCAAGGATTTATGTCAGGAATATTCACACAGTCTCCTTGTAAGCTCTTTGGTTTCCTCGTTTCTATTTTAAAAGGTATCCCTGGCCTAGCCCGGATGCAGACCAATGCTGCATGGGAACAAAGGAATGGCCAGGAGCTGGGTCAGGCCATTGTTCTGCCACTCTCGGTGCCCATCCCTGCCAGCAACCCAGACCAGCTGCATCACAGGACAGCGCAAGAAACCCCCTATGAACCATCGTGGGATGATCTGCCCACAGGAGAAGTATTTTCTTATTCCTCATCAGTTAGCTGTTTCCCAACACCATAAAGCATGAGAGTTTGCATCCCTTAGAGATTTTTTTAATCTTGTCTCATGCAATTCTTCTTATCCATAAAATGCCTACCTAGTCAGTTGTGGATCCTGTTAATCTTTTGGACTCCGTGGTGTTTTGTGGCAATAAGTTCCCAGGGTTAATTAAGTGTTATCTAAAATTATTTCCTTATCAATTTCAAATCTTCTTTTTTCCTCTTCTGCTTCCTCATTGAGTGGCTCTTAATCATGGAATTTAAAAAGTTGGCTGAGATCATCTTTTCTAGCCTTTCCAATATTTCTCACTGTCCACCCAGTTTCTCTCCTTCTACTTATCCCTGAACAGAAGCAGGAGGTGCCTTTTGCCTCTCGTGAGGAGCTCTTTTCAGGACTAGATCACACCCCTTTTTTATGTATAATACTAACGACCATCCAGTCCATTCACACAGCCTGACCCCAAGAGCCTCAGAAAGTTTACGCTGCCATAAAAAATAGACCAGACAGTTTCCAAAGGCAAAAGCTCACAGAGCTGAGCAATTCAAAAGCAATACACCAGGCTGGACAACATCCACCAAAAGATAGTTTGTCATTCATTTGGGATCGATTAGCTCAAATCCATCAGGATCAACAAGTTTGAAGGGAACTTGCAAAACCAGCAGCCAGAAAGGTAAAGCCATCTCTGCCCATCAATAAATCCAACGGGCTGGTTCACCCAGCTTTCCTTTGGTCACGCAGCCTCACTGGGCCGTGTAATTGCAGCCTTATTGGAGAGATAGGAGCCTGCCCGTCGAACAGATGCAAGTTTCCCCTGCTCTCATTCAGCTGGGAACCCGCTCGGCAAAGCAGAAATAAATCACGGGGAACTTGCTGTCATTTCTCCACCTTCCCGCACACCCTCCACCGCTGCCGCCTGACTGGCTAGAGCTGGCATAGTTTTTAAATGAAATCTGTGAGATTGGCATCAACAGCCTTGCCTAATTTTTAGCTAATACCTTGGTGGGTTCTGCATTCGCATCTGGCCGGCGCCGTCATGCTGAGCCTGATGATAACAGGCTGCTGCTCTTTCCGAGCAGGAACCCGGGGTACCGCCACCGACAGCCTAAACAGGGGCTCGTTCCAAGCACAACAGCACATCGCAGCCAGCGAAGGGTCTGCAGCACAGGACTTCTCCCAAGGCATAAAGAAAGGGGAGGGGGAGAGGAAGGGAGAGAGGGGGAGGGAGAGAAATGTGTTAACTATGCTAACAGTGCCAAGTAATATGCTTCGTTAAAAATTTAATCACCTGCAAGTGCAAAACAAGTGCAAAGCAATCATGTTGTAATTAGCACAGCAATTAACACCTCCCTTTTCGATAGCACATGCATCCTAGGAAGTGCATGATTGCAAGTGTTTATGCTGCTGACAGACTAAGTTCCTATAGAGAGGAAAAAATTGCTTAAATAGATTTTTTTTCCCCCCTTGTCTTTTTGGCATTCGGGCTGTTATGTGTCCATGAAACCCCAGCACCAGCTGCCATGTTGGTTTTGTGTGAGTGCTGCTCCGTAACTAACAACTCCAGCTTGAACTGGAGCCCCCTGAAAGACGGCTCCAAGCCTCTAGAGCCCCACTCTGAAACAAAGATGTGAGTATGAAAATTACAAGATGCTTTTTTCCAGACTAACACTTGCCAAAAGAGAAGCACCAGGCCTGAACTGAGATTGTAGGTTTTGGAATGCGACAGCAAAGGGGACAGGACAAACCGGAGCTGTGGCTTGGGGATGGGTCTGCAGCTAAAACACACCAAGGTCCATGGTACTGAGGTCTCTCTTTGACATGTGCCCCCATCCAAATAGCCAGTTCTCCACAAAGGCTGTGCTGGAAGCAATGTGATGCAGTTTGATAAACTGGCAGATGCAGACTTGGCCTGGGAAAACCCCCTGCTGCCAGCTGTGTCCTTGCGACGGCTGCTCTTTTACCCACGCACTGGGCTGTCCGTGCTTTTCCATGATCTCCTGTTCCTCGTCACCCCTAAAAACCCTGAGTTTGACTGTCCCACTTACTGTCCCTCTCCCAGGGCTTGTTGTCAGCTCCTTGTGAGACCATATGAGGAAGGAAAGCTGGCTCTCAACACTAGCTTAGAGAAGTTATATAGGCTTAAATACTCACATCCCATGAAATACTCTTATTTAGAGGCCGTTCAACTTTAATAAATGGACTGTGTTTGTACTGGGTCAGCACACTCTGCACCCTGGCAGAAACTCAGTGACTCTCGTGGTTGCTCAGTAACTGACAAAGAGCTGGTCTGGGAACTTGGCATCCAAAAGCTGAGCACCAAAATGTAAAAATCATCTTTGGAAATATAAACCATGGGGCCAGTCTTGAAGTTCCTTCCCTCCCAGACACTGATATTGTTGAAAGGTATTTTCCTCACATAGTTCAGTACTGGGATTCCTATTTGCCAGGTTAAAAGCCACAAACAACATTACTGTCCAGCCCGGGCCAAACAAATAACCCTGCATTAACAGAAGCTCCTGAAAAAGTTACTTCCTTGCTGCATATCCTCGGAAATTCACATTTTACACACCATTAATTCCATGAATTAAGACAAAATTGGAGCACAAATTCAGCAATTACCAAAGAGACAAGTAGAAGGCAAGTGAAAACAAAGCTGGGAAAGAGCCATGGTACCTTTGCTATCCCAATGTATTTTGCTGTTTCTCAAGCCGCTTCTGAACTGAGACAGATGCCAAGTCTGACATGAGAGCAGTTTAACAATAATTTCAGCACAATTTCTGACAATAGTGGGGCCCTATGTTAATCCCCCTCCCTCCAGCCAATTGACCTGTGTTTCATTACAGACCTACGAGTTCCCCATTTTTATTTCATTTGAGGTTTTGTTCCCAGCTTCCACTGGCCTGCTTGCACCATTTTCTGCCTCCAGTTAACACTCCATTGAAGCCATAGGCCTTGGAGATGGTTACATACCCACCTCTCTTAGGTCATGAGCATATTATTTGTGGTTTTCTGGCACCGTCCCCACATTGCCTTCCTGTTGTTCAGACTAAGCATGAACCTGCCCAATCCTCCTGAATACAGCTCAAGCATCCAGGTTTTGATGTTTTCCATCGGCAGTGACAGGCACTCACCTCTAGCACACAACACATTTTATACTACTTTTAAAAGTGTTTGGTATGGTGTGGGCTGTAGGGTCCTGAAGTGCATCCCCTAGTCCTGCCTGAGGCTGTGCTGGAGAGGAGTGAGAAGTTCTTGGGATCTGCATTAAAAGGTCTGCCACCACTTCAGTGAGAAGTTTGGGGTGATTTCCCTGCCTCTGCTGGAGTTCACCTTCTCAAAGGCATACTGCTAAATCACCCCTGCCAGAGATGACTTACCCCCAAGGCTCATAAAAGTACTTCATAGAGCAGTCGTGTTTGTACTTGAAATGCACTGAAATAAGCCATGTGTGAGGGTTGGGGGGGGCAGGGGTCCTGAGGAGAATGCCCCCTGCGACACCAACTCAGGGTCTTCATCTCAGATGACAGCACATTTCCAGTGACACAAACACAACATCATGTGTAATCATATTTACAGACAGCATGTTTTGCAAGAAGAAGATCTCGTACAATGTGCAGTCCACACCTACACTAATTAGGCATGGTTGGATTCTGTGCTGTCAAGTCCCCTTCTGAACACTAAAATGGGGTCCATCAAATTAAGGGAAAAAAAATTTTGCAAAGAAGATCTCGAAGTGTTTGCACTTGAACAGAAGAAGCACAGCAGAAAGTTTAAATAATGGCAGCTCCTGTTCTCTTCAAACCACGAAAAGCTGATACTTATCACCAATAAAAGTTAGGAAAACCACTGGGGGTGAGGAGAACCTTGCACTCTTAGGAAACCACAAGTCTGTGTAACTGCACAAAAGCTCATGGTTCAACATATATGCAAAATACATCAGAAATTTCTCATCCTGGGAACAAGCAAAACAGTCTGTGCCCATGGGAGGGAAACACAGCAGGGGAAATCCTCTCATGGACAAGCACCACAGCAGAGAGTGACAGACTGGGATCTATGATCTGCTCAAGGACATGGTTAGCAGGAAATTGCCTGGTGCAGGTGTTGCTACATGGCCTATGGAATCACTCAATGGCTTTGTCTGAGTCTAAAAAAAAAAAATTAAAAAATAAAATGAAATAAAATAAAATAATAAAAGAAATAAAAGAAAAGCGTGGCTTTATCAAGTAGGAACAGCACAGCCTATAGCCCTAGACCCACCTCTTGTGAGTACTTTCTCATAAGGTCGGTCTTTATAAGGCAGAAAGTCCTCAAACAACTCTTTACAAATGGACAAGCACCATAGCCAAGCTTCACCAGCAGGATTCAGCTGCTTCCAGTGTCCTTGTTCCCCGAACTGTCCAGCCAAGTCAAGAGCACCACCACGTCCCTCAAAGATGACTGAGTCATAATTCTCAGCGTCACATTATAGATGTTGTGCTCACGGCTTTCAGAGAGGTGAATGTGGGTGGTGAAAATTCACAGGGAGTCGTATAGCTTTTTCAATTAGCAAGGCATACACCTTAAAAATAATAGATGACATGGGGAGGAAAGTACCAATGCAGTGAAAGGAGAGAGGAAACCCAAGTGTACCTGAACTGCACGTTCAAAAGGCTTGAGAGGTATTTAGGAAGACTAAAAACCTGCTTCACTGACCCACAGAGAAAATTTTACTGGTTTTTTTTTGTGCTATGACCATGAATAAAACTTCAAAGTCTGTTGCTTGTCTCTCTCTTAGTGGGAGCTTGGAGAGAGTAAGAATCCCACCCCTCACTAATAACCCACCTAAACCTGACAGGCACTTCTCTCCCACAACTTGGGAAGATAACCTTTCTCACTGATATTTCTGAGTCTGGAATAAAAGAGAGTGAAAAACACAGAGGAAGAAAAAAAAAATCTGAATTCCCACTCATTTTGCATATCCAGGTTCCCAGGCACCCATCCCTTTTTTACTAAAGCGGGGGGAGAAATATATTTAATAAAGATCTGGCAGGAGTATGATGAAATAATGAGTAGGATGAGACCATGTTACATAAATTGGCAAAGCTCCAGCTTGTAAATGATTAAAACAAAAGAAAAAGGGAGTTTCCATGAAGACTAACGTAAAAAGCATTTTATAATCAAAAGGCCTGAAACTATGGGGGCTGATGGGAATGTCTAGCAAAACAAGCCTGTTCTGAAGCTTCCAGATGATACATGGAAACTTAATCAGCTCATCTCAGTCAACCTTAAATCAAAGAAAAGACTGATTGGAGGTTCAAAGGGAAAAGTGGGTTTGTGGCTTAAGAACAAGAGCAGGACACTTTCCTGATTCTGCCACAGATTTCCTTTGAGATCTTGGGTAAGTCACTTGCTTGTGTGATATTAAATTTCATAGTTATTGGGTACAGTAGTTTTCCTTATATGCATATTACAATTTGACTCTGGATGTGGATTATTGCATTTATATGCCCGGCTCTTTACACCTGCCCATACCATCCACACAGCACTGTTGCTAACAAGCAGACCTTCAAATTTCTTTCAGGATATTTTTTCCTCTCTAAAATGTGAAGAAACCCCATATACCTTTATAGCAGTGCTGTCATGCTGAATTAGTGGATAATATTTCTAAAGATCTTTTAGTAGAAAACATTATGGAAGTGAGCGAATTCTCTGTAATTTACTGCTATGAGATTAACAGTAAGTGCTTTTCTCTCAGGTAGACACCAAAAAACAAGAAAGAAGAAAAAAAGGAAGCTTAAATGATGGTTGCAATCTCTCTGCTGTTAAGAAAAGCATCCCTTTGCAGTTGTCCAGCAACTCTTGCTCCTTCTTTAACCAAAGCCAGAACTCAGTGACATTAAAACTGAAAATTATAACATCAAGAGAGGAACAGATCTAATTTATGTTGGAAAAGAAAATTTGTTACTCAAAGTCAAATGCTAATTGGCTGCAGCCCTTTAAACTACACAAGCTAAGAGGCTGTGGAGGACATACAGGTCTTCAAGGAGAGTTTGCTAACCAGATGCAGTTAGAGCCCAGCCTTAATGTCTTTTTATCTTCCAGGTTCACAAGTGTACGTGTACATGTGTGCACACTTCTGAAAGTCTGTTCCTCTGTACACTGAAAATTCAGATGAAAGTCAAGAAGAGGAAAGTTAGATCAGGGGATGAAGACTTCTTTATACTGCTTCCAAGCTCTGCCCTGATGCATTGTGTAACCTTGGGCAAGTCATTTAACTTGTCTTGCTCATCCATCAGATAGAAAGATGATGCTTATCTGTTGCATGAAAATGAGTTAATTGCTGTTTGCCAACTGCTTTCATCTCTTTGGATGAATCAGATTGAGGCCATATATGTGAGTATATATAATTTTGCATGTGTATTTTTATTTAGAGCTTGCTTATGTCTTGGAGCACAGCTTCTCCAGGTCAACACTGGTTATCTGCTTGGCAGGGAGCCCCTATTGTACATTTCTGATGTAATGCAAATCATAGCAATGAGAAACACATAAGTGAAAGGTATCACACTTATCATCATCATTAGCTGTTGTTGTTGTTGTTATTGCTGTTGTTATTATTACTATTATTATCATAGTCTCATGCTTGGATGCAGAGATAGGACCACTTTAAAAAAATATGGCCCCAAGAAAGAAGTCTTCTGTTCTTGGGAATAAGTCTCTAAAAACAAAAGGAATGGGAGAGGCCTGGGCCTGGAGCTGCCTTTACACAAATGCGTTGATGTAAAATTTCCCAGGGGCATCACCAAATCTCTAAATTCATTTATTTATAGGCTTTATTACTCAGGAACTGACCTATGAAAGTGCTTGGCCAGAAGGTGGTTCTTACCAAAACAACAGATCTCCTCCCTTAGGGAGGAGTCATAGCACTCACGACTTGTTTGATTTTGGGAAACAGAAGGAAATTGATGTGAGAGACTCAGGGGGAAATAATAAGGAGAAATTCTCTAAACCATAGACACAGCTCTGGAAAGAAGTCCAAGGCCTGTATAACCCTTGGGAGCAAAGTCTGTTCCTCAACTATCATTGGAGGCACTATGGACTGTACCTTGCCTGTGACACATGCAGCTGACTCTGCTGCTGAAGGATGTGGAGTTGCCTACAGAGGCCAAAGGGGTCACCATTGCTTTGGGAAGCAGGGCCGGAGCAAGCAGCAGACAACAGCAATCTGGTGTGCTTGAAAGGTACAACATTTAAATATACGTAAGTGTTAACTATAAAATCTTGTCATTCTTTCATTCAAGGCACTCCACCATCAGAGTTTCTTCAAATGAGGCCAGATTCCCTAGTCCTGTCTGACCCTCACTATTCATGCTGCTACCTTTGTTGTGTGGTATCAGTCACCTTTGCCTCTCTGGAGCGGTAGCACCAAAACCACTCCTTCTGCAGCTCTAGAAAAAGCTTGTGGCAATTCTCATCAGAAAGAGACTCAAGGAGTGAAAAGAACAAAATCTGTATTTTCTACTGTCTCATTCTCTGCCAGAAGCACCAGGTTTTCCTTTCTCTGGGGTGCAATCTCCCAGTTTACATCTGAGTTTGAAAGCACTGCAGAGAAGATGTTCCTCCCCATGGGTGGGCTGCAAAGCTTTGGAACTTCTGCTCTTTCAGTCTCACGGCCTGCAACAACAACAGAGCATCCTCCATATCAAGGTGTTGGCATGTTGTGTCTGGACTCACTCCCAGGCCTCATGGTTGGAGAAACACACATTCTGTACCCAGTGGCTCTTCTAGTTCCTCCTTCCATAGGACTGAAGGGATGGGGAAGATTTTATCCAGGCTTTCCATGCGTGGTTGAATTTTGCCCGTAAGGACTTGTTTTTGCTCATCCCACACTTTCGTCACACCAAGTATGAAAGATCTAATAGACCGGGATGCAAATGCTGTTAAAGTGTTAACTTGTGTGATTTTTTGTTCTAGATTGCAGTGCTTGTCATTATTTAAGTTAGATTGGTTATCTCATTTTGTCGTTTCACTCTGCTTGCTTTACTTGCTATTTATTGGTTGACTTTTATAATGACTATGATTAAATTAATAGATTTTAGACTGTAAATTAGTTTCTTTCCAGTAGTGTTTATTAGATACATCTACAGATAGGGTTTAAATAAAAACACAGCCTGAAATCAGAATTGCACTGCATTCTAATCTTAATGGGTGGCGTGGACCTAACCTGCTCTTTGTTAGGTTTGGGTATCCGGAACAACTCTCTTTAGTCCACCTCTGAAAACCACTAGGGCAGATGTTGGCACCATTTTTTTTTTTTTCTCTTTCTTACAGAGGCCCAACTTTGTTCAGATACAGACATCACAGTGAAGTGATCAAGTTTTGCAGGCTAAAGAGGACTTATTCACTGTTGGAAAGGCTCCATAGGAACGCTAATCAAAGACAAACTTTCAGCACAAGTTAGAAAGTCCCAAGGATAGCAGCAGAAATTTTCCATGCTTCCTGTGCCTCCAAATGCCTTTTTAGTTGCTAGTACATTTTCCTCCTGCTTCTTTTTTGTAAAAGATCATTATTAACTCACTCTGTCACACACACTTCAGTCTAAACTATTTTTGGCAGCAAACAGGTCAGTAATAGTAAAACTGCAACAGGTAAAGGGCACCTGTATGTCTCTGCATTTGCATGTGGTCACCCGTGATTACTGGTGGTGATTCTCGACTCCATGGAGCTCTTGAGAGTCACGCTCATCTGGCTCTTTGTGCTGGAAGGCATCAGGAAGCAGCAGTCTTCCCAAAGCATCTTGCAATTATTCTTGCAAGTTATTGGTATGATACCAGGTCTGCTGGGATTTCAAGAAGGATCATCCCGACTTGTCATACAGGACCCCATCCTCCACAGAATCAGCTCACCAGCTCACAGTGCAACTACTGACATTGAATCCAAAACCACGAAGTCTCTCCTGCGCTGCCCTGCTCATGGGGAAGCAACTCATTGCTCTCGACTTTTCCTGCCCCTGCCACCCTTGCCTTTTGCACAGCCACACGTGCCCGGATGGTTTTTGCTTCACAGCTCCTTCTGCTCCTTTAAAAGCAATTACATGGGGAATGTTAGTGATGCAAACTTGTTTAAACCTGAGCACACAGTTAAGTCAGCTTTATAATTAATTGCCTCATCACTGCAGTCACCCTTCAGGAATGCTGTGCTGCTGGTTCAGGACCGAGTAAGAAAGTGCCTGATCCCCAGCAGAGATTGCCCAAAGTGAATGAAATCATGAGGCTGTGCAGGAGGTCAGGTCTGAGCCCTGAAATGTTGAAGAGAGAGTGGCATCATCATGTGCCCACCAACAACCCAGTATGCATTGGTGGGCATGGGGGTGCCATGAGAGCCTCCAGTGCACCGCTGGTTTTGTCCCGGGGAAAGGATTTGTTTCCCCAAGGCACGGCCTTTGCAGTCATCCCCCCAGGGTGCTGCGTCATGGCAGGACTGCTTTCATGTCAGGTGCCTCAGAGCCCTCCGGGGCTCACACCCAGAAGGGGAGAGAGCAAGCAAGGAACCCACTACCAGCATGTGAGAGCTAAGGGAAACAGCATGGGACTGCAAAACAAGCCATTGGAGGCCTGTCTAGAGACACGTATGGATGCTGTGGAGGCACAGTGGCAGCACCTCGTCCCTCATGTACCTGCGGTAAGAACTAACGAAGGCGAACCGGCTGAAGCCATAAAGCTCCAGTTACTATTATCTTCTTTCTGCTCGCGTCTAAGCGTGCCAGTGGTGAGTACGTTCAGAAGGTGGTTTTACCGACGCAATTTCTCCTTGACGCGGGGCTCTCGTTTACATGTAAGTGAGGAGAAGGAAGAAAAAGGAGAACAAACTTCTCAAAGAGTGAAGAGAGGGAGAAGAAAGAAGAAAACCAGTAAGTGAGAAAACACAGGATGGAGGGCGCTGTGCCTACAAGGAGAGAGCAGAGAGTGATGATGACAAGGGGTGCCAAACTGAGAAGCAACCTGGACAACTCCTGGATCAGTTCATGGCCATCTCTTCAGTCCTTGTACCTCTTAGAAGGCTGCTGTCCATTATAGGAAAAAAGGGCTGAAAGATAGATAGCTATTTCAGATAAGAGCTATTCTTAATATTTGTGGCAACTTTTTAATTGCTACTTACATTCCAATTAAATAACTACATAGAGGAAAAGACCAGGGTCTGAATTAAGGGCGAGATGAACGATGTGGGTAGCAGAAACTTTAGCACAGGTCCTGCTCAGAGAGTAGCCCAGGACACACAACAGCCCTTATCCCCGTGTCTGCCAGTGACCAATGCAGTCCCTAGATCTGACACCTCTTGTGAAAAGAAGACAGCTTTATATGGATTTCTGGGCAGACTTTGCACTGCTGGGGGAAAAGGGTGTGCTTTTACCAGTTCTCCTACAAAGCTGTCAGCTAGTGCAGAGACACAGGTTCACAGTCTCTCTCCCACACCATCAAGCAGCTCTTTTGCAGCGTTCTGGGGGAATTCTAACACGAGGAGATAGAAAGGGCAATCAATGCCTATGATAAGATGCACTCCAGCAAACTGTTTCTAATTTTTCTCACTGGGCTGCAGATGACCTAATAGGCTCTTTTCCCATCTCTAATTTCTATGAATCTGCAATCCTATTATTTATATTGTATCTTGAGGGTTTCTTCCAGAGTAAATGATGTAATTATACCCTGCACCATAACATTTCAGGTTCTGGTGTAATAGAACTAAATATGCAATTATGTGGTTAGTAAATGTAACAGTACAAAACTCAAAATCTGTATCCATGTACTGTAGCCTCATAAGAAGAATTTGTTTCCTGTTCTGTACACAGCAGATGTAATGTAATTATTGCTAACTGAAAAGTATCAGCAGACATTCATATGATACCAGCAAAAAATGCCCCTCCAGCCAATTCTTCATTCAAACATATGAAAATGAGAGAAATCCCACAATTCTATCTTATCAGTGAAGTCTAGGCACATACATATGATACTCTGAAAAATCCATACTTTCCAGGCTTGTAGATACATAGAACCCACAAAGAATATACATCCATACACAAAGGGAATCAGATTTCAACCCTGATGTTAGTCCAGCCACATCAGCTGGATTTCAAGACAGCAGAAGACAGTCCATTATGCAACTTGTGTGGATTATGGTTGGAAGAAATAAAACTGGCCTCTGACATTTACACAACACTGTGTGACAAAAAGAAAACAACATGAAAGGAACCACAGCCCTGTGGCTAAGGAGCTAATCCTGGACTTGGGAGATATGGTTTCTACTGAGAGGTTTGCCACAAGTTTCACATATGAAAGGAAAAGAAAAAAAGAAAAAGAAAAAGAAAAAGAAAAAGAAAAAGAAAAAGAAAAAGAAAAAGAAAAAGAAAAAGAAGAAAAATAAAAAGAAAAAAGAGAAAGAGAAAAGGAGAAGGAGAAAAGGAGAAGAGAAGGAGAAGGAGAAGGAGAAGGAGAAGGAGGAGAAGGAGAAGGAGAAGGAGAAGGAGAAGGAGAAGGAGAAGGAGAAGGAGAAGGAGAAGGAGAAGGAGAAGGAGAAGGAGAAGGAGAAGGAGAAGGAGAAGGAGAAGGAGAAGGAGAAGGAGAAGGAGAAGGAGAAGGAGAAGGAGAAGGAGGGAGACCTTTATTGTGGGCCTTGCCTGCAAGAGGGCACCTTACCAATAAAAAGTGTGATTTTGCACAGGCTACAAATGCCCTTTAATTTCCACATAAATCCAAATATGAAATGGGCCTAGCTGTACCAGGGGAAAGTGCCTTCACTAAATAATAATAATAATAGATTTAAAAAATTATTTGAAGAGTTGGGACAGCTCTAGCTTTAGAAATCTTGGGATTCCCATTTACTTGAGTAAGACAGGTACCTGCTGATTGAATGGGAACCCTCTGGATAGGGCCTTCAGCTGCAAAATCAGGCAGTGAAGTGAGAGTTACCACTGAGCCAAGTGTCCCCTTGCAGCAGCTCCGTTGCCTCTTGGTGGAGGCGTGACATCTCACCAGGTTTGTCAGGCACAATATGACAGAACCTAAAGAAGCACACATGTTGTTTTCCTCTAGAAACTGCACTTCAATTATCCAAGCGTAAAAAAACCTATAATACTTGAAAAGAGTGTTTTATTGGTAGGCAAACATCCATCAGGTTTTCAGCATTGCATGTTACCTTGTTCTTTAGAAGCCATCTGCACCATTCACCAAAGGTGCTCAGCCACTACACTCCCTAAGCCTGAATACCGTAACAGAGCTCTGAACTCTGCTGTGTTCTACTTTCGTCTATGCTTCTTTGCCAGCTTCCCATTTGCCACAGGAGAATAAATAACACACCATCCCCACTGCTGAGTGACAGTTCCGTGCCTGGGTGCCTTACAGAACTGTACAGTTCTTTCTTGCCTTCTCTACAATCAATTGTGGATTCTGCATCACATGACTGAACTATTAAGATAAAAATTAACGTGATACTCTGCAATGATGTGTAGTTGCTTTCCTTTGAGCTGAAATAGTTGATCGTACTCTCCCACCCTGTATTTGTGTCATGCTATTGGCACTGGAAGCATTAGCTTTGTAGTCACAATTATATGGGAACTAAGTAAACTGCAGAAATTTGTAAACTGTTGCATTGCTAAATTAAATGCTGTTTTAACTAACAGTTAATAGTGTTTACTGCTGTGTAATAGTAATTTTCATTTTTTACTGTATCTAATGACTTTCTGATGACTCAAATTCTCTGTAGGGATACCAAATCATTACATTAAGGATGAGTGATTTTAGTATGCAATGACTGATCAGTACAATAATATGTAGACTCATGCTTCAGCTAGTAAATTAAATCATTTACACCAGAGTGTTTGTCAACCAGAAGAGTTCTATTACATTGCTGCATTATAATGTAGAGTCTGCTCAAAATAAAACACATGCTATATTAAATCTGTGCCACTTTACAAACAAAACCCTTAAGGAGCAACAATTTAGCATATAGTAAGGCCATGGAGAAGGATTGTTTTTCACATAGAGTGGATAAATCCAGAAATCTTGTCATTCATTTGGAAAAGTAGCATGGCAACATACAGGTATGAGTCTACTAGTTGCATCAAGCATCCCAAATATCACTTGAACACTTCACTTGGTAGTAAAGGGACTTGTGGAAGGGAAAATGGCCACAGACAGAATTTGTGAGCTTTCAGATGAGCATACAGTTGAGCCAGCCTTGGGACTTGATTGGATCACCACATCATCCTGAACCATGAAGAATAAAAAGGCAATTTACTTCGGGATGCAAACGCTCAACAGATCTGCTGAAATTGGGTGGCAGAATGTCACACTGGTGAATAGTTCATCATGATTGTATTTTAAGAAACTAGATCAATTCTTTGTTTGAATAGGAGTTAAACGCAACCTCTCACTGCATTTAGGAACTTCCTAGTGTAGACTTTGGTTTAGACCTAACAATTATTTTGATGTCAAAATGTTCAGAAGAACAGAAGATGCTTTAGCACTTTAGTGTTTTAGGAAATTTTCATTTCAGTGTTTTGTTTGAGACACGAAGAGGCCTAATTTCCAGCAAGACGAAAGCATCAGTTTCCATGCACCATAATTAGAACAGAAGGTTCTTTACTATTTGGAAAAAGTCAGTCCTCAGAGTCTCAAGGTTATCTCCCAAAGGCCATGCACCAATGTTAGATCATTGACTCCACTGACTTCGACTCAGTCATGCTCATGTAAATCCATGCAATGATTCAGAATCCCAGCTGCCATCCACACGTAATTATGCCATCCAGAAAATACTTGTAGGGACATAATGTTACTTTGGACAAATTTTCCCTGTTGTTTTGAGACACATCCTGAGACACATTCAGTATAAAGCCTTGAGTGACAGTAGGAGATGCTTCATCATGTTTGCTAAGATCATCCCCCAGAAGTGGCAGCTTTACTGTCAGAGAAGACTCTGAACTTCTCATAATGGGAAAGAGTTGTGACAGGGGGAAAGGCTTGTTTCGTGAACTACTTAAACCCACATGAATTTATTGCTTTTCAGGAACTTAATGACTCATTCAATTTTTTTTCCCTTGGGATATCGAGAGTCACAAAAACAGTGGTGTTTTGACTTGTGAAATCTTCATCGTAAAAATGTCTTCCATGCTACTATGTGAGAATTAGGTTTCTCTGGCAAGAGCTAAAAAGTCAGGTTTACCATGACTAGTTTATTACTTGGCATGCTTCGCTGAAAGGCACTTAATGGATGGGACTGGTAGCAAAGTCAACCATGTTCTGTGGTGCCTTAACACCTGATTCAAGGGGGCATCCCCTGTGCAGAGCAGGAGCCACATCTGTAACTTTAGATGACACATCTAAGTATAACATACACTTTCTCCACAGCAAAACATCCCATATGAGCCAACTCAATCAAGATCGACCCCCTGAATTTTTTGTTGCTGTTGTTTGCTTAAGTGGCGTTAAAAAAAAGAAAAAAGAAAAGGCACAGCAAATGCTTTTGATCTTTTTGTCTAAAATATAAGAGTGTTAAAATGTCCTAATAATTTGGAGGCTTGCCAGCTTGCAGGCAAGCACTAAGTGAGGTTTAATTTTTGCACAGAAATCAAATATTAGCAAGGGGAACATGAACACATACAAAAAGACTGCTCATCTGGCCAACATCTGGTTTGATAGGGCTATTATTTCACCAAGTACTTATAGGCAGGTTTGTTGTTGTTGTTGCTTCCTCCCAGAGCAGCAACAAACTAGTAGAAGATATTAAAATTTCCATATAATTCCCACACAGAGTCGTGTTGTACAAGTTGCCCAGAATGCCTAATTCTTCCCTTTCCCTTTTTTCATTTAGCTTAAAAAAACACTATTATATTTAAATACATGGGAGGGAAAAGTGAGAGTAGCAGTTGAAATTGTTACTTTCCAGTACATTCTTGCATGGCAAGTTGTGACAGTGTTTAATGAAAGGGCTAGAATGCAAACCTGAAAGCAGGTTTGGATTGGGAGGTGAAATCTGTCATCTTAAGACTCGGTGGCTCTCAATTTCACGAATGCACACATATTTGGAAGCTCAGGGTGTCTCACTGCTCATGCTGAGCCTATTGATCTCCATGCTGAAAGGTGTGTCCTTTTTCACTACACCAGAAGAGAGGCATTCTTCCTGGAATCATTAAAGATGATAGGCAGACTTAACTGCACGTACAGCTTTTACTGCTATACGTGCAGATGTACCTGTGCCTGTTTCCAGAACCCCTCTTCTCTCTCTCAGGACAGTGGTGTGTACCTTCCAAGGTAAGCTGGGAGTCATCACCAGTCCTGTGGCTGAATGACAGCCCCATGTGCTCTGCTGGATGGTATCTACCAGGCCCTCCAGTGCTGCAAAATTCCAACACCTTCAAACAACAGCGGTGCTCTTGAAGTCAGTCTGCTATGGAGAAGCAATGCTCCACATAAAGAAAAAAACATAGAACCCAAAAAAAATCCGCGTTATAGATTGTAAACTAGTGACAGAAAGGCAGCCAGTGCTGGAGCACATCTGTATGCAAAAATAGAAATGAGAGATTTATCTCCACCATTGCCTTGCTCAATCTGCTTTTCACAGTAATGACATTTCTTCTGCTTGTAGCACCACCTGTCTTTATGTCGCTTTTTCTCTCTGGCATGGCTGTGACCATTTCTGAGATTTCCCGAAAGCACAAGTCAAAGTTATGGTTAGACTCCCTCAGAAGCAGTTTCAGGGTAAGTATGGGCACCCATTTACTGCAATCAAGCCAATCCACACAACTTATGGACACGAAAGGTGATGAAGGCTGATGTACCTTGCCATGAAAAATAGGACTCTAGATTTGAACTGACATTCTCACTTTCTATCTCAAACTCTCATCTCACCCAGAGCAAACCCCTCAGAATATGTCTCACTCCCTGCACATGATGCAGCCTGTCCATCAGACCTCTGAGGGTCTCTTTGCCCCTGGGCTCGACTCTGCCAGCTGCCTGCAAATGGCTTTCTCCAAAACAGGAGGGATTAAGGTTCCAACATGGTTTTTGGGTGGGGAGAAAGGAGACAGAATGAACCTGCACAGCTATCCTTATCCACTGGTTTGACACCATGAATAAGCTTTCCTTCTGAAGGTGTTGCTACATCCCTTAGAGGTAATAGTCTCAGGTTGGGCAGGTGCATGTTTATATGGAGAGGCTCGGGAAGGAGACAATATGCTGCTGCCAAAGAACATGAGCAAATAGTGCCTTCTTCCCCCTCCAACCAGAGCGGTCATGGAGTCAGCCAGGAACACAAAACCAACTCAATACGTGACAGGTCACTTTGGCAGCAGGAAGGAGATAATGCTGAAGCACAGATGAAGTTTAGAAATAACTTAGTGGCCGTCTGTGCAGGCCTGGGTAGGGATCTCTGCTGCAGGGAAGTCTTCTTTCAGCCTTTTCTTGCATAAATAATTTGCTGACACAAGTGGTCCAGAACACACCTGGAAATCAACTTTTCTTCAACTGCCCTCACACAACTTGCTACCCTTCACTCCCTCTCTGTGCTTTCAGCAGGCTGCCTCTGTGTTTACAGCAACCGTGGCATCTCCGTCAGCAGCCAGCTCTGTTTTCTGTACATGCCAGGCAATAATTAGTTGGTTATTTCTTGTCTCTGATTGACATAGCTCCTACTCCAGCACAACACAGAACTTGTTCTTGTCACTTTGCGACTTTCTCAAGATGCCATTAGTGGGCAAGGTGACACGATATGAGGCAAATCACACAACAACACCATAAACACAAGGGCAGGGCCAGATTCACAGCTCTGTCCTTGCAGTTTCACTCTATAGGAACTCTGTTGAAATGCATCTGTCACACATAAGACCAGAGTTGCATATTCAGCCCACAATGTGGTCATGAGACAGCGTAAAAGAAGAGCACTCATTTCTATTACTAGAGAGCACTTGTGCCATACAGTTGTTTTATGTTCTGTGAACAAGTAAAGATAAGGCAGAAATACACGCACAAAGAGGAACAAAGATGGGGTTTCTATGGAAACACAGAATTTCCTGACTTGTATAATTAAAATTAACCATATCCCTTGTTAATGGAGTTGTGGGGACAAAGAAATGTTGATTTTTTTTTTTTTGCTTTATTGTATGTGAACACTTTCAGTTATCCTGCTCTTTTCACTTCATCTCTCTGACATACACATGTTCATGCACAGCTTTTTACTTTTATATATGTTTCATACACAATATGCACTCTGTAGCTTTCCCAGCTCCCAGTAATATTACCAAGAGTTACTCACGTAAATCTCCCTCCGTTCATTGTTGGGACAATAAACTTCAAAGAGTGTGAAAGCACTGCATTAAGCTCATTTTTCTCAGTACCGATATGAATGTAGGATGCTAACATCCAGATGAAATGGCACACATAAACCTAAGGATCCAATATTGCTGGATATCATGCATCATGCACTTACCGCTCTGTCTTGTGCAATACTGAGGGAGAATGTTCTCAACAAAACACATCCGTATTTCCCACAGCAACATCTCTTGCTAGGACAATTGAAGCAGCACCAGTACTTTAAAGCTTTCCACAGTGAAACACAGGATGTCTGCCTGTAGCTTACAACCTTTGGTTGAGATTGTGCCATATATCACATATTAAGTAGGAGTGGGACTGATCAGAGCTTGCATAAAGGACCTCCAAGGAAAGCTTTAATCTGGCAGAACATGGTATCAGTGACTATCTACATGGTGTATATCCCTAAGACTTCATATTGAACCAGCACTCCAGCTGTGACCCACTGGTACTGATGGAGGTGGTAGTTTTTAAAAGGAAAAATTAATCACAGGTCTAACCTTTTTTGAGGAGAAATAATAATATATTGCCTCAAATTTTGCACAGTTTGGCCTCAATTTCACTTTCATGTGTAAGTCACAGAATCAGTCCACAAAAAGTCTCTTCATTAGTAGCTGCCAAGTACTATCAGATAAGAAGTGAACTTAGGGACACCATTGTTTCCACCTACAAATAACTGACAGATAAAATTTTAAAAAAATTAAGAATTGGGAAGATTTTGATGCCTTGGACATGGGAAGGAGAAAATTCTTCCTGGCAGAGTTACAGACATGATCCTATTATCATAATAAGGCAGGATGATAGCCTTATTTCAATCTCAAATGGTTTATTTCAGCAACGGGTATAAAGCGAGCCCTTGTCGTACCATCTGCCAAGTACCTTTGGGATCTGACAGCATGGAAAGATCATTAAAAATGTAAGAAGTTGCTGTTTGCATTAATAAAAACACAGGTTCAAAAATTAGGTTGAAAAAGCAACAACATTGTAAACATGCCTTTAAAATGAAAGTAATTTCCTCTTTGTAGTGAAAGGCGTGTTTTATTTTCATTTGTTACTTAGGATGCGACTATGCTGAATCTGGTTTCAGTGTCCTCGCTGTGCCACTCTCTAATGCAGTTTGTGCTCACAGAAATTAAATGTGCACTGTACGTGGGACTGTCTCTGCTCTTTCACCTGGACAGAAATTACAGCATTTCAACCCCTACACCATTACTTCCAGAATTCTTATAATGAAGGTTGGGTAAAATTGAAGCCTATAATAATAGTGTTACAGTTCCTTTTTTTAAAGGCTGACCTGCAGTTCTGGTTTTCAAACCAAATGACTGTAGTCAGGCATATTAGTGCTTTAACCTTTTTATTACATTACATACATGAAAACAATTAAGGCTGGGATTCTTTCCAATGTATTATCATTTTCTGTTCCCTCTGGCCTTTTTCCATCCATTTCAAAGAATGTACATAGCATCAACTGAACATTCTCTCATGTTTTATTTTTTTGTTTCTTTTCTGCTTAACAACTGTCATGCTTTCAAGATCAGCCAACTATAGAGTATCATGCAACAGCAGCAGCTGACAGCAGCGGCAGCAAGAACAACAACAAAAAGTTTGGGAGTTTAAAACTCCTCATAAAATTAAATCTGAGATTTAAATTCTCCCTCATATTTTATTGTCTTTTCTTTTCTTTTTCCTGTGGTAAATGGTAATTAGAGTCAATAATCTTTTGCTGAGAGAGCACCTTGTCCTCACAGTGTTTATATCATCATCATCAAAGATCTGCCTTAAGGCCCTGGCGTGTTAATAATTTAAGGTGTGCACAGCCTAGTTATAGCAGGAAGCCTAGTTATTGAGTTTGTAAACCAGCTGATGATTTATGGGAACACCTTGCATGAGTCATGCTCATTAAATAAAATACTTCAGTTTAATAAGGAACATGGGGTAAACAGTTCTTCCCGTTACAGGGTGACTGTGCAATTGGAAATTGCTGAGTTTTGTCACCAGCTTTGCCACTGCTATTTTGTCTTAATTGTAATGTCAGGGTCAGCCTGTCTGTGTCTTGTGCAGGCACGTGCATGTGCACACACACATCTCCCTGAAGTACAGATAGAAAATCTTTCACCAACGCTTTTTTTTTCCCCCCCACCCTCTCTGCCTCTCTCTTTCTCTCCATACAGCTGTTTCATAAGTTACCCTCTGATAATGAAGATGTTAAATCTCTCTTTAAAAGGCTACTAATTAAGAAAACAGAAATGTTCACAGAAATAAAATTACACAGGAAAAAAAAAATCAATATATGGTTGTTAAATGTAGCTTGCATTTGAGAGCCATAACCATATTTTACTTTTAAACACTAGAGTTAACTCTGACTCATTAGAAATTCCTTGGGAAATTGAGGCAGTAAAAGCCCTACACATTGGCCTCTTCTGTTTAACCAGAAGCAACCGTGCTTTGCCCACTTCTTTAGAAATCCACTGTATCTGTGGCTGGAGTCTTCACTAGGCTGGAGGCTACTCCAGGGCAAAATCACCCTTGTCTTCACTGGGAGGAAGGTGGGACACATGGAGTTACAACATATCTATGGAATAAGGGGAAAAACAAATTGAGTAATAACATAAAAACTCCCATATGCTTTTCTTGATGGATTTCAGTCTTATCATCCCAAACCAAAGGCAACACAACTGGGTTTAGTTAAACTCTTAAGCAAACAATAAGAAATTAGTTTTCAAAAAAAAAAAAGCCAAATTTTCTCAGCAACTGAGTATTAGCAAACATGTCATTACCCTTGCAATATTGATTTTTGTGTTCTTTATGGTTCCTTTTGCGTGTACTTTTCTGTATTCTTTTCACAGGGGTGATACAGCTGTAAATTTAATTTTCTGACTAATAACTGAACATCCCCAGATACAGACAGCCTGTCAGGCATCATTAATAAATTTGTTCAAGAACATTGGTCCAGGCCCACTTGTGGGGTAACTGTTGGGTTTAACAGCACCACACAAACGAGTGATCTGACTGCCAATTTGTAAACAATGAGTTGAGTCATCCTCCCTTTTTCTCCAGGAAAAATAAAGCATGACATAACAGGGTGTACATACTACGTGGGCCATCTCTCTGAGGCATCTAGTATTTGTATTTCGCAACCTTTTGATTGACACTTGTGCCAGCGTAGGTCCTACCGTGATCTTGTTTTGCAGACAGAGAAGGCAACATGGACTGCTTCTGGTGAGAGTCACAAATGAAATAAGGCAATCCAACTGTGTCTTTGTTGTTGTTGTTGTCGTTGTTGTTGTTGTTGTTGTTGTTGTTGTTGTTGCAGTCCCCTGGCTTAGTCCAGGGGCTGCTCTGAGCCCTGTTCTCCTGCAGCACACTACCTTTTATGCACTGAGGTGTCCAGTCTGCAGCAGCTGTACTCAAACACATCCTTGGGTGCTTCCAGATTTCAGTTGTCTCCAGGCAGCTCAGTGAGGTATTTGAGAGTATACATTTTACAAGTAATGGGAGTTAGGCATGTCCTCCTCACCAAAAATGTCCAAGTCACTGAGTCAGAGGCACACGAGGATCCTGGGGCAGAGCAGAGTGAAAAAAAAATCAGTTTCTTCAAGGCCCAGAATAAGTGCCCTAATTCATAAACTTGTCTTCTAAATGGAAGAAATCTTTGCAATGTCTCAACTATGACACTTCTTACTCCTGGAGGCTATAGCAAAGGTGATGTGGGAAGGAAGGACACTGGACTGGGGGAGGGGTATCCTTTTTACAATTCAGTCATTGTAGAGAACTGCTTTGGACTTTTTTTTTTGTTCTTCAGCTTCATATAGTTTATGGTTCTTATAGATTTCATATAGGTTGTGGTTGCCTCTTCACAATCACACAAAAGGCAGAAAACAAAATACATTTCCTTCTTATCTTTTCCTGTGCTTAGTGAATGCAAGAATTGCATCATCTTCACCTCCCCACTGGAGTGACCACCTCCCTCCAGAAAGTTCCCAACTGTTTGCACTTAATTGCCTTTTGTGCTAGCAAAACATATTCCTGATGCCACCTTCGAGCCCTATAGAAACTACCATCAAATTCAGAAAAGCCGTTTTATGGAGCTATTCCTACCAGTGCACTGATCCAAGGGCGTAATAGGGCATGGGAGTTCACTCAGACAAGAGACTAGGAAATGCTTCCAAAACCCTGTAATACTGACCTAAACTGAAATATGATGCTCTTGACCCCATGACTACTCCTAGTGCACCTCCAGTCTCCTCACAGGGGTGGTGTGAGGAGCAGACAAGGCCTTGACACAGTGCAAGCCCTGCTTGGCAATAATGAATACATCTCTGAGTTACCAACCCTGTGTTCAGCACAAATCCAAAACACAGTCCCATACTAGCTAATGTGAAGAAAGTTTACTCTATCCCAGGCAAAATCAGCAGTTCTGTTGCAAAGTTCAGGGCTCCACTTCCCTCTTTTTAGCTGGAGTCAATGCCAAGAAATTTGGATGATCTAATTACCAATGTCAGCCAGAAAGAATGGTCATATATGAACTAACTGTCTCCCTCTAGAACTTTGGTCCCTGCTACTGTGGGTTCTTCACCCACGGCATGGAACAGAACATAATCTCTGATCCTGCCCCATACCAGGAGATCGGAGGGATGATTAGTTCCTGGTCTCTCTACAGAATGACACCCATTCCAGTCTTGTACCCAGAACAAGCTAATTTTGGGGAAAAGTGGGCCAAATTAAACCATTTTCATCCATTTATCTAGAACTGGTAAAGAGCAGCAGAGGATCCCATGCCCAGGCTGCACTGAAGAGGAATGCTTCCAGTTCTGGAGGCCAGGAAATGGCTTTAAGCCAATCTGATGCACCACAGGAAAAACACATCATTGCTTCTCCTCTTTATGGTAGGTATGGTATGGTAGGAGGGCAAGTGGCTTCCTCTTGGAGATGGGCAAAGTAGTAATTATGATTATTTGCATTGGAATAATACTTAGAGACTACATCTCTACTGTTCTAAATTATATAGCAAACTATGTATTCAGCCAAGGTAAAGGATTTTCAGACTAAGTATAGAAACATGAAGTTTCAGGTCTTGGAGGTTTCAGATGAGCTGACACAATTTTGGATGATCCTTTGAATTGAGGTCAAAAATAGTCACAAAGTGTAGAAAAAGGAACAAGCATGAATGTGGACTTGAAAACATAAGGAGAGGAAAAGCTAAATTAGGCCATTAACTTATAAAAGAAGTATTAAGCAGAAAAGGAATTTGGTTGGCAGGATTTTAGATTATATAATGGAAAGCTACCAAAACAAGGCAGTCTCCTATACATTCTCAGGCAGGTTAACATACCTAAGCAAATTCATCCTGTAATTGGCTTCAGTTAAGCACTCTATTCAGAGCGTCTTTGGGATAATTCAGAGTGCCACTAGGAAGCCTGGCAAGTGAAAAGCTTCTGGGAATTAAGCAAAAGAGTCTCAGAAACACCTTTAATGAAACAACAGGAGAATAACAAAGAATGTGATGCAACCTCACCTGGTTTTTGAAGGTTGTTTGTCAACAAGACAGAATGGGACTCCAATTGAAAATTGGAAAAAGAAAAAAAATAAAAAGAACTTGCTGATGAAACTCTTGCATTCATGAATATGGGTAGAAATAAATCACGGTGAAAATGAGTGAGACCATATAGCTCTGCAAATCAGAATTCATATTAAGGATGTCATTTATCATATTCTGGCCAAACTGCACAAATCTGTCCAGAAATTTGCAAAATGAGCTCATGCTCAATATAAAGGTAGCAAGGAATTTCAAAAGACTAATATGAAGCAAATGTTAGCCCTGCATTTCCTCATGTCCTATTTGAACCAAAGTCAACTTGTATCTGTGTTGAGGCAAACTCAGAACCTGACCCCGCCTGACTGGATTTTGAAAGCATGGCTCCAGATGAGCAGCCAATACACAGGGTCTAGGTACCTCCAGATAAGCATCTTTCCTTTGATAACAGAAGATAAAGACACTGAATAGCACATCATCCTAAAACAGACAGAAATCTTAGTCATAGCCTTCAGTGTTCAGCTAAGGCACAAGAACAGAGCTGGAAACGTTCCTTTGTAGATAGAAGAGCACCCACCGGAGATGAGATAAGATAACCGAGTGATTCTGTAATAAATAGCAGGAGCAACATCCAACAGAATTGGAGAAACAACAAGATATTCCTGAAAGCTTTTGGAACCTGACAGATGGATACCTATGTGATTTAAACCAGAAAGGTCACTGAGTAAGCTGCCTCTTATTTGCTATCTTCTTCTGTCTCAGTTTCGAGTGTTTTGATAAGGTGTTGCACAGCACATGCCATTGGATTAACCAATTATAAACCCTAGCTTTCTTTACATGCATTTTCATTTAAGTTAGAAACAACTACCATGGCTTATAAGCAGTTCATCTGACCAAATTATCTTTGAATTTAAGTCAGGAACACCATGGCCAGCCTACACCATGCAATGTCAAACAGCCTGGCAGATGGCAAATGATAAAGGGCTTGATAACAAAAAGTCTTGGTTGAGTAAAAAGGTTGATATTTGTCATTGTTACAATATCATAACACACCTCACAACATTTCATTAGGCTTACCAGTTTGGGGCAAGTAGGCAGAAGGCAAATCACAATCCTGCCAACTTCCTGAGCAAATACAATTAATTCTGAGGTATAGTTACAGAAGAAGGTTATGCCAGGACAAGAGCAACATCCAAAGTTGCCAAATAGCTGCTATCTAAATAAAAGAGATTTCAGCAAGTAAGTATTTGGGAACCTGACATAGTTATGAATACTGTATCTGTGCCAAAGTCAAACATGGGGAGCCTGCATTACAGGAAGGCCTGCAGGACAACCTCGAGCTGCCGGCTGTACCTTGAGGACATCCAAAAACAGTTGGCATGGTTCTTGTGCTGGCAGAAAGCACCACATGCTCACCCTTCTACTGACAACAAAAAAACAAAATGTGAAACTGACACAGATGCAAGGTGCTGCTGAACAGATGCTGGAGATGAGGAACGTAGAACACGACAGGGAAATCCCAAGAGGTGCTCAGGACATGGTTGCTAATCCAAGCCCTGTGCAGCTCAATAGCCTCCTGGCACCAAGGGGTTTCTGGTCTTCTCCTCCACCCCATCCCCAAGTGCACAATATGTGCATTCATTTGAGTATGTGTTTGGGGGGCAGTAGGAAGTAGGTTGCTGCTATTTTGTCATGTTTGCTTTCAATTTCTTTTTTGCTCTTTTAGGGCTATGGTTTAATAGCAGTCACTGAAATAAAGACACTGACCTCTGCCCTACGGAAAGGACACAGTCCTTCCCTCTCTGGCCCAGTGCAGGAGCTCAGGGCACAAGCTTAGCAAAGCTCCTCTCTGTCAAAGCTGTAAAGAGTGGCATCTCAAAAAGCCTGGTGAAAAACTTCAGCTCAGGTGGCAGAAGTGGCAGTGCAATGTTTCAAAGCCTGAAAAAGTTCTTGCATCATTTCCAGATAAAAGGGACAGCAAAAGTCATCAGCAACCAGAGAATTTAGCTTCCAATTACTATTATTTTAAAGGACTTCCTTATAATATGACATATCATGTAATGAAAAGCAAAATATATGGGTTTTTTTAGAAAAAAGACTCTAAAAAGGAAACATAATGGCATGCAATTTGATTTGGCTCGCTGCTGGGCAAGCACATCCCAGGAAGTGACAGAGGACAGTGTCTTCATATTGGCCATGTCACGGACATGAGACACACAGCTTGGAGTGAGTCTGCACAGCCGCACCCACAGAAACACCAACCGCATCGTAAATCACTTTGACTTATCTGCCTGGAGATTTCTGAGGAATTAGAGTTGTTCCGGAAAGGGTGAGCAGACAGGGACACAGCCCAGAGTCCTGCAGGAAGAGCAGCCATAGAGCGTTGCAGGGGAGGGGGAGAAGCTTTTAGAGAGATGCAGACAGGGGAGCACACCAAAAACCTGACGCATGAACTGCATAGGGGCTGCCCATGCTGTGATCAGGACACAACGTGCAAAGAGAAGAGAGAACCCCAGTAGATGCAGGGCACGTGGCTGGGAGGTTGATGCCCTCACTGCTGCCATGCCTTAGCAGTCAGGGACACTCCAGCTCACTAGATTAAAACCTAACACACAGTACTTGCACTGAGGTCAGACTCCTCATTGCAATGCAGATATACTCAGGCTCAGACTGGGGAAATAATTGACATGGGAACAATAATGAGAAAATCAATTGCTAAGTCAGATATCATTGACTGCAATGAAAATTTTGTGCATGGAGGATTTGCAGGATAAAGACCCAGCTTTTCTTTTAGGCTAGATGAGTTGGTAGGGATGCAAGAAAAGGTAATGTGGTTAATAGTGCTGTCCTTGTTACTCTATGCTTCCAGATGGAATTCAAAAGGAGCCTGATGGCAGGGTGATTCTTCAGCCAAAGTTTCAGGCTGTGCTTCTGTAAACGTTCAAACACGTGCATGATTAAGACCTTGTGAGGCTAGAGCATTTCACTAATGGTGTGGGACACTGCACAGTTTCATTAACTTTGACATTAGAGCTAATATATCAGCAAAAAATATAGCCCAGTGTCACCCTGCATATCTCTGCATGTGTGTGGGACACTCCACTGGGTGAGGCCCACAGCGCTTGTACTATTACTTCCAGCAGTTTGCAGCTGTACTCAAAGCTTTTAATCAGTGCTCCACTAATGCAGGCAGTGTCCAAAGCGTAAAAAAATCCACTACACTATCTGAGAATACTTAATACCATCATGAGCCATTCGCTGTTTGGCATGATGTTATCTCCACCTTCTGTCAACAGTATCTGCTGAAAGAACGATAGCAATCGTAAAGTAATGTTTATTATCACCTTGCCCCTCACACCTGCCCCACCAAATCGTCGCGCTTTGTCTCAGAGGCTGTAAAAGTGCAGCAGACTAAAGCAGAGACATGCCTTCACTTTACAGTGATGTATATTATTGTTGCAGGATTACAGTGCTAATTAAACACCACGTGTACATCACTACCATTACATCTTGAGCTGGAAGAGTGGAGCACTTTTCCTCAAGGAGCCCTCTCCAGAAATACATTCATAGGTACTTCCTCACCAGGCACGCTTTTAGCCTGGATGTATGAAACACTCGGATTAAAATCCGGCCCTGTGAAAGGAAACGGCCAAGAAACTTCAGGTGGGAAGGTGGCAAACGGGCTGCGTGCGGGTACTCTGGACCGCGCTAGCACCTGGTCCGTGTGGATGCTCCCTTCCTTCCCCCATTTCTCCCTTCAGAGAGGGGTCCGGACCCGTTTGGCAGTCCGCTCCCTGCGCAGGAGGCTCCCATGCCGGCGTGTGGGCCGTGCCGAGGGCGGTGGTCCCCGGGCGGCTCCCGGCCCGGCGGCGAGGAGTCGGGAGCGTGTCGCGACAGGAACCGCGCCCCCCGAGGGAGGGCGGCGGCGCTGGCGGCCCCCGCCGGCGGCACCGGAGAACAAAGCGGGGCCGGGCGGGGAGCGCGATGGGCGCAGGCACCGGCCCCGGGAGGCACCGGCGGGAACAAACCCCTTCCCGGGCTCGGGAGAGTGATGCGCTCCTCCCTTGGCGGCGGGAGGGGTGGGGAGGTGGAGGGAGGGGCGGGTTGGGATTTAACCTGCTGTCGCGATTTCGTGATTGTCACGTCGTGTGACGGGACGGCAACCTGCTCATCGACCTACAGGCAGGGAGGAATTTGTTCTCGCAGGCCGAAGGGGAGCAGCGGGCAGGGAGCCCCAAATGAGACGCACCGCTGCCCCCGACATCGGCGGCAAATTCTGGCGCTGACGTCATCTGATCGCCGATATATTTTTTTAATTAGGTGGCAGCTAAATGAAGAGTGATGTAGAACATTGTGAATGTAATTATCCATTGTGCTTCAGAGAGACGCCTAAATTTCTTTTTTCTCACCCCCCCTCCCCTCTGAAAACTATCAAAAACCTGGGGAATTCAAATAATCTTCCGATCCCTGTGCATGGATGGAGTCTGTCAGACCCTGTGCGAGGGCTACTGACAAACACAAAGGAGCAACAATAACTGCACACCACTTACAGCACTGCTAGACTTATTCATTCATTGTAACATAATAATTTTAGATGGTCATTGAAGAGAAGCATATGTTTCGGGCAGACATCAAAAGAACAACCAGACATTTAGATAAGACAACTAAAACTCAGTTTTGAAGTTTCAGATCTAATCCTGGGTAAAGACCGAACAAAGAGTCAGAGAGCAGAAATTACGTTATTTAAACTGACACCACCTAAATCGGATCCTTTCTTCTGCGATCTCACATAAACACAGCGTGTTCATCACATCCAGCCGGCTTCATTACTATTTATATTACCGTGCGCTGGCTGCGTGCAGTCAATTCATAATTGTCCAGTTTTTCTAATTAATCACAAAAGATTTTTGTTTTGCCTACAGCTAGTTCTGGGGTGACTCACAATGGCAAGCCAAAGCTCATACATCAAACGCAGCCCTCCTTTACTCCAGCCTTCTGCCGGAGGAGGCTGCCGGGCTCCCCTCGCTCGGCGCTGCTCAGGAAGCATGCGCGGCCCCGGGCGAGAGCGGAGCCCTGCGCTCCGTCCTCTGCCGTGTGACTTGTTATTTTTATCTGATGCTCGCATTCTCAGCCCAAACTCGACCCGGAGATTTTTTTTTTTTTTTTTTTTGGCAAGATTTCTCAATTCAGAGCGTTTGATTTCTCCCTCTCTCGCTCTCTCGTTTGTGCGTGCGCATGCTCCCCTCTCCTGCTCCAGCAATCTGTCCGGGATCTGTGCGGCTTCAAAGGAAGCAAGCTGCATCAAGCGCTGCTCAAACTTCGGCCTGATCAATATTTTCTTAATGAGCTCAGCGTAACCAGTGTAACCCAGCAGAGGCTGAGGCAGCTGCTGGATCTCTCCAACTCCAAAGCAACGAGGCTTGTTGGTGACATTTGCAATAGGCCAGGTTGCTCATGCCTCCTCTAACCACATCATGAAGAGGAGCTATTCACAGAAGTAAAATCTTTTGGCTGCAAGACGGCTACTTGTGAAAGTCACAGCTTGCCAACCTGAGTCAGAGGACAGTGATTTGACCTCTATTTCTTGTGCTGGCAGAGGTGCAAGCACACAGAAGCTGTACCATGAACAAAGAAATGGGGCAGTTTGGCTGACAGCAGCATGACAGTATGTTCTTTCTCCACACATGTTAAAAAAGAAAAAAAACCAAAAAGGCCCAACCAAACACACCCCCATGCACATAATACTTACAGAAAAAAAAATAAAACAAAACCCCAAACAAACAAACAACAAAAAAAACCCCACCACTCTTTTTTCTTTTTTTTATCATTGGTGACATTGTAATACTGAAAGTCAGCCCAGTTAGGATCAGTTGAATTCACGGGAAGAGCAGAAAACAATAGACACACGCTGCCTCTAAAGTGCATTTTAACTTAAGGCTGCAAATGTTGTTAATTATGTGGAAGCTTTCTGGTAAGATGCATCTATCGATGCATCTTCCTTGATCACATTCTGCCCACTGCTGGGTTTGCAAGGAGTCAGCACAGTGGTGGGAGAGGGGTGTTTTATTAATAAACCCTGCACAGAACCCTGCACTCACCTTGGGCATTTTAGAGTGAAAATGGTAGTGAAGCCAAAGCTGGTTTCTGTAGGAGGAAGCACAGGCAGGCAAATAGCCACCGAGAGCAAAATAGATGGGCTTTTAATAGCATGGAAGAGAAAAATGTGGTTTTGTATCTGATGGCATAGAGGAAAGGGTATCTCTGATTTATTGCATAAGATTTCAGGCGGAGTTGTTTGGGGGGAAAAATACTATGTTTAGAAAGGCTGAAAAAATATGAATTAGCAAAAAATAATATTTTCAGAAACTTCTGTCATGTAGATTATTTAGCTGGCAGCAGACTCCTTTCTCTGCAGACCAAGGAATCAAAAAAAAAATGAGGAGTGGGGTGAAGGCTGCTTTTCTCAGGTCACCTGGGGGATAAATTGCAGTGTACCATTTCTGAATGTACAGCCATACCTCCTCATGAGTTCCAGTTGAAGACGTGCTGATATCCTTGCTTGGGAACTTAGAGCGTCCCCAGTAACGTGCTGTCACTTTTTAAGTCATCCATGAAAAAAATATTCCACAAAAACTCCTGCAGGACCAGAATAAAGTTTAGATCTCTGCAGATAAGATAATCTGTCAAAGAGCAGATTCAAAGGATAATCCATGAGAAATATTTTGAAGGATCAAGCCATGCTTTCATTCCAATTCTTGTCCCTAGTTTTCCACCTCAGTGTTTGCTGCTTCACGTGAACATGCACAGGCCCTGCATGTGACAGGAGCATGCACATCAGCCCATCCTAGTGACTCTCGGATCCACTGCTCTGATGCCAAGAATGGCCTTTCAGGAGCCACCACCAGCCCTGACAGCACGCTTTGCCTTCCCTTTTTCTACCCTCCATTGCATAAATTAACAGTAGCAAAGTCCCCTGTCCTCGCTGTCAGCCCCTCACTGGGACTCGCCTTTGCTGAGGCATGTTGGCCACAATCACAGGTGACACCCGCAACCCTGTCTGAGACTGCTGAAGCCTTGGTCGTAGCAAGGCTGTAGATCCTGTGCTCCTTTCTGGCTCTTTTCACTCGCAGGGAGCCAGATTCGAAGCTCATTGAGCCCAGGGGAGTATTTTTCGACTGGCTTTGTCAAGCAGGTGAGGCTCCTCTGGTCTATTGCCACCTTGCCATAAAGACCATAATTTTGCTGGGACAAACTGCTTATTACCCAATTGCAAGCTTAATAATAACCAAGGGCTGTGATTCCTCCTAAGGAACTGAGGTCCTGAATTAAGTGTTATTAATACCAACAATATTGTGCTAACACCGGAAAAATAGCAGAATTAATAATAATGTTATCTTAATGACAGTGTAAATATAAAGTAAGTAGTGTACCTGGCTTCTGAGGAGTGTGAAGCCAAATGATGATTTCCTCTCAGGGCAGTGATAAACAACTCAGTCATACTGAGTTTACAGTTTTAGTAATAATTGGCTTGGAGGGAAAAAAAATTATATAAAGCACAGTCACAGGTTAACTACATTATAATTACATGGTATAATTTCAGCCCCTGCTCCCAGAGTGGAAGGCACAGTTGTTATCTGATCAGCCTCCGTGTGTAATTCCCTGCTAGGTTTGGGGCTAAGCATTGCTGTGCTGGTTTTTAAAATGACTAAGCGGGTATGCAGAGGCTGCAACACGCCCCGGGTCACAGCGAGCTTGGCAATAGGCTCGGGAGTGCAACCTTCAGCCATGGGCATGTGGGGCTGGAGCAAGAAGTGGTGGCAGCAGCTGCACGTCCATCAGTGTGTGCAGTTCCCCACGCCACCTAGGCAGGGTTTTGGAGCTGAGCCTGGTGGTGCTGCCCAGGTTCACTCTGAGAGTGCGCCCGGGTTCTGTGGGTATGGTGGCCGTAAGCAGCAGCAATGACAGCTCCTGCCACCGTGCTGGAGCTGGGACATGATGTCTCCCAACAGCTTAACAAATCCTGATGCCTGGCCACCTTCCCAAAATGCTCTGCCAGATTTCTCCCGAAACCAGCAAATAACTGATCACACCACGTGATTGGAAAAGGGACCTCCAAAAAGACTTGCTTATGAGTAGCTGCAACAGGCAAAATTGGAAGCCAAGAGCAGCATCAGGTACAAGTAGTGACTTGAGTGATGTCTTCTGGGGAAAGGGTAGAAACCCATCATCTGTTGTTGCTTCTTGAATTTTCACACCCTTTTCTATTTTCACGGGAAGCCTGATTGTGAAGCCAAGCTCCAGAAATGAGGGGAAGAATGGATGCTATTTGCGTTTTTCATCTCCCCAGCGCCTCCCTGACAGAAATCTGTTCAGCTTCCACTAGGGTAGGCCTAAAGCAGGGAAAGACATTAGCTCTTGCCTTTTCTTTTTTCAGCTCTGTCAATCCACACGCTTTAGTCAGGACAAGTAGGACAATTCAGGTCTCTTTTAATGTGTGATCAGGTGCAGGGACAACCAGAAGCATTGGGTGGCATTTCTTACTGTCCTCTATAGAAAGCCTCAGCTAATTTACCCAGGCTCTCATGGCCTGCTGTAGGTGACAGTAGATGCTGAGCCCAGGACACTGGAATATCTGATTATGCTCCACTTCCATGAGATTGCCCCATGAGCTAACTCAAGGCACTGAGCAAGAAAGCTGAACATTTTCTCCCTGCACAGTTAATGCTTCTTCTGGGACAGAACAGAAATGTCACAAATCTATGCGGTTACCGCTCCTCCTCCATCCAACCTGAGACCTCTGTGCAAGCAAAGTCCCCGTGTCCCTCACCACTGGTGCCTCACACAGACTGCAAGGCAGGTTGGAATAACTCTCAGCTTTGCTTTCAAAGAGGCTGAAAGGCACAACCCACTCCCTAATGAGTGAAAATGTGGGTCCCATGTTGCTCACTATGCAATACAAGAAACATGAGAAAGGTTGAGGGGGGAAGGGGAGCCCAGAAGGGCAGAGCTGTCTGTTGGCCCTGTGGTGCAGGCTTATCATTATTAAAGTGAAAGCAACGTCTCTATCCTTAAATGTACTTCACTGCAGATGGAAAGCTTACTTGGGAACCAGTGTAATTGCTTCCCAGTGGCATCGTAACAGCTGCAACATTAACCTGTTCTCTCCCAGCCTCCATGACTTGGCTCAGCACCCTTCTCTGGGATGCACTTGGCTCCCTTCTTGCTTGGCCAAGGCATGTCCAGACATGGAGGAGCTAGTCTGGCAGTGTCAAAAGTGCCTGCTTGCTGGGTGCTTTGAGATTGCCTGTATTGGGTTTGCATGCCAAGGTTTGGGGGAGGGACCCCATGCTGGAACAGGGGAAGAGTCTGAGAAGTCCTGCCCCTGAGGAGGAGGGAGTGGCAGAGACCACAGTGGGATGAACTGACCACAACCCCCGTTTTCCATCCTCCTGTGCTGCTGTGGGGAGGAGGTAGAGGAAATCAGGAGTGAAGTAAAGCCTGGAAGGAAGGGAGGGGTGGGGTATAGGTGTTTTAAGATTTGTTTATATTTTCTCATTATGCTACTCTGGTTTGATTGGTAAAAAATTAAATTAAATTAATTTTCCCCAAGTTGAGTCTGTTTTGCCTGCGACAGTAACTGGTGAGTGGTCTCTCCCTGCCCTTATCTCAACCCAGAAGACTTTCACTGTATTTTCTTTCCCCTGCACAGATGAGGAGGGGAGTGATAGAGGAGTTTGATGGGCACCTGCAGCCTTCCAGGGTCCACCCACCACATACACAATGAAGGAAAAAGTTCCTCCAAGAAAGTCATAAAAGCAAATCTCGACATCCAGGCTAGCTCTGGTGAGGAACAACCCACTGGGTGTGGGAGCAGGGATAGAAGTGGAGCACAAGCAGCAACAGGAGAGACTCCCACAGCTGAGCAGAACTGTCCTCCAGCCAAGGGAGAAAAAAGTCCAGAGCTTGCAGAAGGACTTTTGTGTAATTTGGGAATTTCTACCACAGAGTCATGTGAAGTCCACTTCCATGTTTTCTTAACTAAAGCAATCACCACTTGTGCTGTTTAATAGGGAGCAACTCAAAATATTGTGCAAGCTGATAATAAGCGCACTTGGTCCCTGCCATCTGTGCCTGCAAATTTTTTTCCTCCTTCTTGTAAACGGGTATGTCTCCAGGCATTTCCTCACCTCGTCTTTTCTTTGAATCATTTTTCTCTCAGTCTTCATTTCTGCTACAGAGAATCTCCATGAAAGGGGTATCTTTGCCCTGTTTGTCATTACCCTTGTTAGCCTGTTTAGTAAAGTGGCTTCAAAGAATGACATAAGGACAGCATTATTTTGAACAAGCCAAGGCTGGGTGAGAACAAGGAAGCCTACCCAAAATGTTGGTATTTACCCTCTTGCAAAAAGCACTCAGGCAGCAGTGGAGCTGCACTCTGCCATAACGCTGCCAGAACTGAGGGTTTCCTCATATTTCTGTGAAAATCTTTCACGGGAACCCAGGTAGTACAAGCAGCAGGGGAGGTCGCTGGAAGTGACTTTCTGTCACTGGTGTATTAATGGAGTAGTAAGACAAATGTAACGTCTTGACATGCCGAATGTTTTTGCCTGCTGGTGCTAAGCTGGCTGCTCCTCGACGGAGCTTGACTTGTGCAGGGATTCCTGCTGTGCTGTGTTTCTGCCCACATGCCCTCAACCCCTCCCTAGATAGTCGTCCAGCTCCTCTAACTGATTCTTTAAAATCCAGCATTTTAGTGAGACCCTTGCTCACACCTGGAGCATATTTGCATTGCCAAACACAAGTAATTTCAAATAGATGGGGTGACTCAGGAAAAAGCCGGGAAGGACTTCAGATGGACTCCAGAATATCAGTTCGGAGCTGTGGGGCAGGAATGCCTCTTTCCTCAGGATGCTCAAGAACAGACCGAGACTGATGCGCTGCCCATAGAGAGCTGATTTCTGTCCTAGATGCACCCTATGAGCAATGGGGCATAATTCTGATTGACACCACTTGCAGTGCACACAGGAGGCTCCTTGCTGCACTCAGTGTCCTTCCTTGGAGAGTAGGCCCTCTGCTGTGGATTTCTGTTGATTTTTTTTTTTTTTTATATCAGGCTAAAGAGGATATATTTTATCATAATGGTTTCAAATCCAATGTGTACAGGCCAACGCAAATAGGGTATTACAAGTTGAAGAACTGTACCTCAGGCACCATTTTATTAGAACTAGTGTTTACATCAAACAATACATCCTAAGTACTTCATATTAAGCTTGGACAAATCATTTGCCTGAGGATTAGGGTGTTGTGCCACTGAAATGTAATCCTTCTGTTGATTTTTTTTTTCAAGCTGCCAAACCAAACATGTTAAAATCAGTAACTGTTAAAAAATCAGAAGGGTGAAAACCTTAGCCTCAATTTGACATGTTAAATGAAACAAAGGACAAATTATCAAGGTGGATTTGCAGACAAATATCTGAACAGCAGGTCAGATTTTCACCTGCTCAGATCAGCAAAACTCTGCAGGGTTACAAAAAAAAAAGTAATGGTGGGTTTCATTGTTCCCTCATGGGGGCTGAAAAGGGAAGAGAGGGCAGGTCTGGCTGTCTCCCATAAGGTGTAGATGACCCTTGCATGTGGAACTGAGTGGAAAATTTGGGGAGCTGAGCCAGGAACAGTGGGCAGAGCAGGCTGTTTCCCACAAGGCAATGCCCTGTGCCCCCGTGCAGTCCAGGCAGCGTGCCGTGCCCCAGGAAAAGGGCAGGATGGCATGAGGGAGAGCCTCACTCTTCTGGCCTCTGCTCTCAAAAATTGAAGAGCGGGTGTTGAGACAACATGCAGATGTGTAACACCAACTGTGAGGAGTGGTGCGTGGCAGGGTCCAGCCAAAATGTGTAGTGTTGTGTGAAATGGAACCAGGCCAATCCCCACTGGCTTCACGAAAGCAAACTGCACTCCACAAAAACACCTCATGCCTTTCCAGTACCCAAGAAAGCACATTTCTCCCTGTGTCTTACACAGCCATGGCATTTGCTTTCCCAAGCATGCACTGCTTGGGCCCCTTTTTAACAAAAAACACCCCCACTAGATGAGTACTCGGGCACACAGCACACTCCTGATGGGAGCTGCCACCGTGTACTGAAAGGACAAGGATGGCATCAAGGTGAACTCAAAACACCTCCTGTCTCTTCACAGGGATTTAAGCTCAAGTCAGAGGCAACAGCAGTAATACAGAGATGCCATCCCTGAACCGAACACCGCAGTAATGCCCTGGAGACTGTTTTCAGTAGAAGCCCCCTAGCAATGGCCGAGGAGGATACATTGCCATGCTATGTATGCTAGGTAAGAAAATACCTAGATATAAGCATTTGGTTCTATTAAGAGCAAGGAGTGGGACTCTGGCTCCAAACAAGGAAAAAAGAAAACTTTCCTGGACTTCTGCAGGACTGGCATTTCACCTGGGTGATTTCTCTCACCTCCAGCAATGTGAGGGTTCTCACATGCTCATGTGCACCTCAGGCACCTCTTCCCTGCTGTCTCTCCCTTCCCTCCTTCCGCAGCAAAGTCTTACTTCCCCTGTGGGTGCTCTCCATCCTCTCTTATGCTTTTTACCTGGCCAGGCAACTGCAGATGTTTTTACCAAGCTGCTGGCTGGCTGAAGCTTCAGGAATCAAGAGGGAGCAAAGGGGAGTGGCAATGCTCTGTACCCACCTCTCCTACTCCTTTGCCAAAAAGGATGATGTTACTTAATTCCACAGTTTCTCTAGGGAATCAAGAAGGTGGAATAGGTGCAGTGTCAGAAATCAAGATCTTGTTTTGGGTGCAAGCTTGCCAAAAATGACTTTTGTTAATAATTCCAGGGGAATCCATATTTGAGAAGTCTAGCATCCAGTACCTTTGAGGAGTATGAGATAAAAAGACATGAAGGGGGTTGTGCAATCACCAGTGGATGCCAATACCAGCATGTGGTGGACTGGTCACTGGCCCTCATCTCTCATCGCTATTACAGCTAAAGAAGGCAAAGTCCTGCTCAGAGGGAGCTGAGCCTGGTGTAATTTTGCTTCACTGCTAAAGGCACCTGCACTGCAGGGCAGTCAAAAACAGTGAAGTGAATAGCAGTCCACAGAATATGCCTTGGGAGACACTGATACTTGGCGTTTAAGCAGACCTAGGTTTCTGTAAGACTTTATAGCCAGAATTCTACGACAAAGTGTATTTGTATGCTTTGGTTTTATATGTGTGTGTCTGTGCGTATTAATTTATCTACATCTATATAATAGCGCATCTTTGGGAATGACACACAATAGATCCACGTCTTGAGAGAGATGTAGATACAAACATAGACGTGAGAGACCTCTGTGAAGAGGTTACCCAACACGGTGACAAGTGATGGTAATGGAAGCACATACAGAATCCATGGGTCTGACCCCACAGTCAAACAGGTAACTCCCAAGTTCAAAGCTAAGGACAATATTGAGTGTTTCTGAATAAAGAATTAGGTCATCACCAGAGCAATCACCTCCGTTCTTTTGGAAAGAAGAGTCACTGAAGACGACATAAAAAACACCTACAAAGACTTGTACTCTTGCATCCCTGGGAAGAAAAAGAAACTAACTATTAATTTGCTAATATGCTCCCATACTTGGGTGCATACACTCTAAACTTACTGCTTGTTTTACCACAGCTTAAAAAAAAAATCTAAAACTAATTGCTATTCTTTTACTAGCAACGAGTTACCTGCTAAGTAAACTCAGCAGCAGCTCTTTGCCTTTTGTGGCTGCTGAGATGTGTCACAGACTTGTGAAGGAGCTCAGCAGCTCAAGCCAGGTGTGAGAGCCACAGACTTGTATCCCAGCCTGCAGTCCATCAACCCTCTCACCAGCCTCATGGGCAGCTTGTGCCTTGCCGTAGGTGGGCAGAACACACAAAGCTGTGTCTGTTGCAGAGTGCTCATGATCATGTACTGCATTCCCATACTTCTGTCTAAGACGTTTGGAATGATGAGATTTTGTGCAGGGGCACAAAGCTGCGAGTTTCATTGAAAATCCAAAAGGTTCTGCTCAGGCAGCTCTCCCCTAGGGCATCTAGATGCCCAAGCATTTGAAAGTCTTGTGAAGATCATGCTTGCAGGGTCTCCATCAATGTGTCAGGTTTGAGGGGTATCCACAAGATGTGGCATAGATAATGCCCAGTCCCTGCCCATAAACAAAAATTCGTTAATGAGTATCAGGGCATAAAAGAACTGCAGCAGTGGCAAGTACCATGGTTTTATTGCAAACATCACAGTTAATACTTTCGAAAACAAATCTTGGCCTCAAAATTGCACTTTCAGACTCCAAGCATTCTTCTGTCGAGTTGGAACTGCTGTGCATTTTGTTAAACCAAACCACGTACTGAGAGGTGTCTTGATATTTCTTCTCCTTATGGGCCCATTCTAGAAAGCCATGCTCCCAAATCAGCAGAGGAGAAGGGGAGTGCTGACTCGCTGAAGCAGTTGTACTAATTGAATCTCTCAGTAGGTCCCGTCCCGTCTGCCGTCTCAGTGTAGCACCTCTGAACAAGGCACTGCTTCAAAAGCTGTGCTTTGCCAAGGCTCCAAGTAGCACTGGTGAATGCTGCTGACTGGGCTTCAAGCAGAAATTTCACAGAGATCACACATGTGTGAGCAGGTAAAAAAAAAAAAAAAAAAGGAAACCAACTCACAAGAGGTAGAACCTGAAAAATTAGGAAATTATAAGCAAACAGGGAACACAGGCAGGAGTATTGCACACAAAGGGCAATAAACATATGGAATAAATTAGGGGAGTAGGCAATGGAAGCAAAGCATGTAAATGAGTTCCACAGACACCTATGTTTGTTGCTACAGAAGCAGGGGATGGGGGAGAAGGATGGAAAAGCAGAAAAGTGGAATTAAAAGGGCATTTTCCTGATCCCATGGCCTTTTCCTATGGTTCCTAAACTCTTTGTTTATCTAGGTATTGCTGAGACCCCAGATTAATAAGCATATGGTATTTGTAGGTACCATGTGTACAAGCACACTTGGACATAGTTTCTCTTGGTTTACATCAAACACCCAGCCTGCCTTCAAAGTATGGTATGAGGGTCTCTACTGCAGATTGAAATACAAGTGTCTTGATTTCCCTGAAACTTTGAATTCTCATTTTAACTGTCCTGCTGAGAAGACAGGGGAGAGGATTGAGTTATCAAGAAAAAAAAAAGGAAGCAGAAGAGAAAGAAATTCACGAAAGCATGTTCTGACTTGAAAGAGCAAAGTACAATATGCCTGTACATGGGAGAGGAACAACAGATTTTATACTATTAAAAGTAGCTTTGTCACAAGCTGGAGCTGCCAGAGTTAATCTTATTGCACTGGTTTTACTGGCATTTTAATGTGTTACCCAGGACTTAACACTACATTATTCACTAAGAGGCTTGTTCCCTCCACAGGACATAGAAACATCGCTGCTATTAGCACGAAAAGGGGAGCCACATAAACACAGCTAAGAGAATAGCCCCTTGTGCACATATACTTTCTGTGATAATGCTGTGGAGTTAACTCTCAGGGTTTTTTTCTCCCTTGATTCCCACTGTGCTCACTTGTGGTGACGGGATTGTAGCTGCACCAGGTTTGGCGCCCAGCCCTGGGCTCTTGCGCTGGGACCAAGGGGATATTGCCCCATCAGCAGGGCAGAGCAGAGGCAAAACAGAGCTGCCTGCTGCAACAGAGGAGATGCTAAATACAGGCTTTCTCCTGGGTTGTGCAGGCTTTTTAATTTATCCTGGTGCTAATAAAGCATCTACTGTAGCTCAGGAAGGAAACGGGCCTGGGGAGTAGCAGTGGTGGCTGCTGCAGGCAGGAAGAGTCAGCCTAGGCTGCGTAAATTGAAGGTTTCACATGGTCTGCCAAGAGTCTCTTTGAGAGATACAAAGAGGTAGGAGACCATCACAGACAAATTGATCCACAGCTTGCGCAGGGGAGCTGAGGTTGTTGAATGCCATGCCAGCCTTTCCCAAAGAGAGCAACGCTTCAGTCAGTGTGCAGGAGGCTCCTCGCCTGCAGCCCTGGCCAGGGCAGCTCTGCCACTGGCCACAAGGTTGGACCCCTGCCTTCAGCAGCGCTTCAGTGCTGCACCAGTGCTTCAGTGCTTCAGTTAACACAAGTCTCACACGTGGTACCCCTTTCCATGCATATTCTTAGTTTCTTTTGCTACTCGATGAATTCTGGGATGAAACGCAGGAGATTTTACAAGCTCAGTTGAAATGGATCTTTAAAAGGCAAACAGGACAAAAGAAAAAGCCACCACCACCATTTAGGCATTTCAAATTCACACATCAAGCAGGAATTAAAAGTTGAATGGGAAACATCTATTCTCACCTTCTGCATTTGCAATATCCTTATATTTAAGTTCTGCATGTCTTGAGCAGTGAGTTTATGACTCTAGTCTACCTCCTGATGCCAGCAATACAAGCACACAAGAGTGGCATGCTAGTGGGATTTAATTAAATCAAATTTTATTCATTTTTCCATCCATGGATACAGGACAAACCCTTCTTTGCACCCAATAATCTAAAAAACCATTTGCAAGGCACTTGTTTCCTGAAAAGTCACACCCTAGCGCAAACTGTTTCAAATCTTCCTTTTATTCTATATGTCTATACCATGCTTGTTTCCTCCAGTACTCTGGAAACCCTACACCACTCTGTAGCGGGGAGTAGAGAAAAATTATGTACACAAGAGTTTGAAAGGCAAGAGGCTTGCATTTCTTTCCAGTACTGTGTGGGGTGGGATGTTTGGCCTTGAACAATGTTCTTTAACAACTTGGTGCTTTGATTCCTCTCTCGCTAGAGGACTAAGATCACACTGTCCTTCAAGTCCACAGTGGAGGTGTTGTGCACAGTAAATGCACAGCACCCACATGGCTTTTGCTGCCACTGAAACTGCTCCACTGACAAGTGAAACAGCAAAAGTTCTTGCTTCCTCCGTTCAAGGCTGCTCTTTGCCCCACAACCCAGACAGCTTGGTCCCAAGGCCTTTTCCTGCTAAGGAGAACTGCCCAACTAGAGGCTAGTTTAGGATACATCATCTGAGTGGGGCCATGCAGTTTTCCCAGGAAAACTGCTTCTGTCTTTGTAAGTCCCAGCACGGGTGAAGTTTGTCAGTTCTCCTATCTAAAATGTAGTATTCCGATGGCACAAGGATGAGTGGCATGCTGAGCCATGGCTGAGGTTAATCAAGTAACATGGTGGACACTTAACCACTTAAAACCTTTGCCCAATCACTATGCAAAATGCCCAGCTGGAAGATCTTTTTTGTTTGTTTTAGGAGAGAATAGGATATGTATGTCTTCTGCTGCGTCAAATGCAAATAATCACAGAAAACGTCATCATTTTTTCCATGACTTGTTTTCATAAAATATCCTGGCCTGTGCTTAACAGACGATAAAATAAAACCCAGTCTTAACAGGATTCCTGTCAAAATATTAATTGATTGACTGAAACACCAAAAAACAATGGAAAGAAAAATTCCTTTTTTTAGAATAGCCACTTCATAGTAGCTGGCAGAGGAGTTACTTCTGGATTTTGTCATCCTGTTATTAGCACATTGCTGTGTCTCCAGATATCAGCAGTGTTTTAGAAGGTACAGCCGGATACAACGACAGTTCTACTTTTACAGTCAAGGGACCCATAGAAATCACTGAATTCAGAACCTACCTATCTCCTAGCCCCAAGATGTCAAAAGTCCTAGGGCCAGGAACACTGGACTATAACACTAGACCAACAGAGAGAGATCTAGATAGCCGCATCTAAAAGAGAGCAAATATTTGTATCATGCATTCTTCAATTAGTTTTAGGTAAACCCAAAAAGTAGCAAAGTCTCCTGGTAGCAAGACTCCCCTGGCATCATTGGGGCCATCTAGCTAATTTCCTGAGGGACACACTGGAAAGGAAACAGGAGCAGTTACAGAGTTTGACCACCTTATGCTCCACAAGCTATGATCTCAGATGCTGGGGTGGTGGCAATGCCTCCCTGCACCCCAGCAGCACAGAGGCTCCTTGGATGCATGGCTCCAGAAACTATTTTCTCTCTCCAAGCACAGCCGTGAGGGGCACACTGCAAGCCATTGCTGTCCCCTGACTTGCAGAGTCTCTCCTTGCCTAGATGACTTATCTGACTCACGCAGAACAAAATTTGGAGAAGAAGGACTGATCATGCCCTCACTTGCCTGGGAGGCATTGCTGAACCATCATCAGAAATGGCCTGATTGCTATGAACAAGGGGAAGCACATTTTGAAGAGGCCTAGGCAGGGATGCCAAGACACATCATGCTGCTCAGCTATGTTCAGAGTCCTTTTGTGGAAGTTCACAGGAGGCGCTTAGGGACAGGACGAAGGGCAGTGGCTGGGGAGCCACAGGTCTGTCTGTCATTCAGAGGACCCTACAGAAAAGGCCGCCAGGATGCATTCTGCCAGCAAGGTTCATGTCGAATACCAGAGACTGGGTCTGGGGGAGGCCATCGAGTTTAGGGACAAACAACCCCTTTGAGGAGCAGCCAGAGAAATGTGACACAGCCGCGGAAGAAACGCAGCAGTGGATGCATGCAACTGTTCCCACCCTGGACACTGCCAGGGCAACAGCGAGGAGGGAATCGGAAGTGACAGTACTACTTTCTCGTTCAACAGGGTGAATCCAGGGCACAGGCACAGCTTAAAATGTGACTTTCCCATCACTTCGGGTACAAACCTTGGTGTTATTTATAGGCAGGGTTGTGGAGTTTGCTTCCTTTCCTTGAGAATTTTTCCTTCTCGTTAATTTTATCGGTAAAACCAAAAGAGAAGGATCTATCGTAAGGGTATGAGGGATGACATGATGCCATGGCATCTCAACCCCTTTGTCCAGATCTCCAAATACCGAGGCCTGGGAGCAGCTTTGCTAAAGTGACAAGACTCCCTGAACTCAGTGGGTGCAGACTGACCCATGTAGATGGCCCATCTGCAGGATCCAGTTTTCCATATGGCTGTATTAGATGCTCCCCTGACAAATGTAAACTTGAAAGGCCTAGAGTACCCTTTTAGTCTTTATTTTCTAACTTATTCTTAGAAACAGGCCAGCAAGTATTTTTAGTAAAATTTTCACCCACTTCCAAGTCAGTTAGGCTGATCTTAAGATAAGGACATAGACACAAAGCACACAGGGATCAGATTTTTAAAGCACTGAAGTACCTGAAAGTGCAGAGAGACACCTAGCTGTTTCCCATTGCTCTCAGTGCAGAAGAACTGGTCATGGCCTAGTGACTGTAATCCCAGTACCTCTAAACTGGAAAAAATGTGAAGAACAAACAGGAGATTATAGCAGGGACACAGTGCCTTTCATTACTCTCAAGTGTCAGCATCTTGCAAGTTGTATTTTGCAGCTTAATCCACAGCAGACAGCCACGTATGTTGGGGATAAACTTAGTACAGGAGCCTGTGCTAATCAGTTATAACCGATTATATTCCTCAAACAGACAATAAAAGCACGGTACTTGTGGACTCTGTTACAATCCTACCTCCTCCTGCCTATTCCCTATGACAGAAGTAATAGAAAAAAGTATAATTCCCCCAGGTCCCAATCTAGTTCCCAGTCTCCCCATCACCATTGCCTATATCCCCATCCCAGCACACCATCAAAAGGTGAATGAGCAGCCCCACTAAAAATGTGCCCATGCAGAACATGCCGTGAGTGTTCACACTAATAAAAGTGAAATGCTGACAAGTTTGGGCCCTATATGTTGTCAGTGTTTATTCTCATGGCTTGGCTAATTACTCTGTATAATGCTGGTTAAAAATTTTACTCTTTCCAGTGAGTAATGTACAAACCAAGACACACATGAGGGCAAATTTTTACAAAAAAACAATAAAATGCTTCAAAATTATACTGGCAATGAAATTGCCACCAGTATGACAATTAGACACAATGTTAATCAGATATGAGCAATATGAACCAGATTATTTTATTAGCCTGGGAAAGATGGTCAAACTTCTTCTAGCTTTCATTTACCACTTCCTTTAAGGTGATGGTGGTGATGATGATAATTTTATTGTTAGAATAAAATTTCTCCTGTTTTTATCTGGAGATACAACAGGGTTGTTACTTAAGTCCATCTCTCAAGGAATTGCTGCTCTCTCTGCTGCTGCTGTTGCACTGAATTGCTTTTGTTTTCAAATCCATCTGTCTGTTGCTATTTTTAATGTACTCGTCCTGATGAGAACTTCAGTCACATCACCACACCAAGCCTCACGCAAAGAGGACTAAGGAAACACACCTCAGCTCCTCCAAAATCTGGTTTAGGCTGTGAGCTTCACTTAAGTCCGGTCTTCAGAAGACAGGCAGAGCACTGTGGACATGCTCATAGCTTCCTACTCAGCTCCTAAATCTCTTGGGCACCATACCACAAAGAAAACTACCACATGTCTGCCTCCAGCACATGGATGCTGGAAGCTCTATCTGAAGTAGGACTTCTTCCCTTGTCAGACCTGATAGCATATCTTCAGTCAGCTCTGTGCAGGAGCCTTCACATCCCGGGGGGATGCAGAGCAGTGCCCATTCCAGGGAGCGTGAGGGGAGCACCCCTGTAATGCTGAATGTGATTCAGCTCCCGTGGGTGCACTGGCCAAAGACCACTATGGGATTAAGTAGCATAAACTTACACCTGCAGGTGTGAAAATGAGCTGCAGTATCCCTCCCTGTCCTGTCCTGTCAGTGTTCTCTGCAAGGGCAGTTGGATTGCTCTCCAGGTGTTCACTGAAAACAGCACATAAATATTTCGAACACCACTTCATAGGTGTCACTCCAAAGCCATAAAGAAAACAGAAGGCAGAAAGCCTGAGCACAAACCCTTTAATAACAAATATTCTTCTCCCCTCTATAGGATTTTACAGGCTGAAGAGCAGTGTTAGCTGAAACCTTCATTTTACAGCTTTTACTCAAAAACTCAGCATACAACCAGCCTCACAAGTGTTAGTGATGTTGCCTGGAGAAGACCTCTTGGATTTACAGGCAATAATTAATCTTTAACTCCAGCAAGGCAGCTGTGCTGCAGGGTTAGTAGGAGTCACCGTGTTGGTAAATGATGATTGCAGTACACACACAGCCCTGAGTGAGTACCCTGCAATTATAGTGAAAGGTTTCCTGGGCCTCTTGCAAAGGCCCTCAGGTTAGGAAGGTCTTGCCAGGCAAGCTGGAAAGACCCTTCTTTGTGCAAGACAGACTTTAAGGCAGGGTGGTCTGGGCATATGAAGCCTCTGAGGACAAGACATAGACAGGACCTAAGAAAGAAGGATCCAGCAGATCACCCATGTCTTGCTGGCAGCAAGAGTCAGGGCTGCTCTCTGCTATGTCTTTATACATTGAATTCAATACCTTGAGTCACTCTGAATTGGTCCATTTGGCCAGCTGAGGAGGGATAAATAGAACATTTGAGTTCAGGTGTATTTTGCTCCCTGCGACTGCCATGGGATGAGAGCAGCACTGCTCTCCTCTCTCTCTGTTTTGATTTCCACCACAATTATGTCCCTTCTCTGGAGTGGGAGTATCATCCATAGATCTCAGCTGTTTCAGCTGAAGGAATCCCTGCCCGTCACTTGCCATGCTGGGCGGGAATGGTGGATGGGTGCAGCCCAAGATGCCTGCAGGCACCAAGGAAGTCTCGGACAAAGGGAGAGTGGCAACACTGTTGACTCTTCACTGAAGACCCATCTTCCTGACACCTGGCCAAGCCTGGCTCCTCTGGAAACAAAATAAGCAAGGATTGAAAGAGGTTAGCTTTCATACGAGCCAAGGAAAAGACAGTTTGCCTACTGTTACGTGTGAGTAACACCAGCCAAACACCAATACCCAAAACGAGCACTGTGGATATTTGTAAGGGGCCAGATCAAAAAGTCTTGAAGTAATTTATTAGTCGAGGGCTTCATTAGACCTCTCTCATGCAGTAGCCCATGCCCTGTATTGAGCCCAATCATTTGGATTAGACTCAGTCACATCACCTATATGGACATCCACACTTTTGCCAAAATATAGGAGGGAATAGGATGGGTGCTGCCCTTAGTAGCTTATTCAAGTGGTGAATCGCCTGCCTGTGCCTTATCTTGCATTTGAATTTGTCTGGCTCCAGTTTCTGGCCTTCTGTTTTGGAGAAGATCCCTTCTCTGCAAGTTATTTTCTCCCCAGGAAGATATTGTGATGCAGGGCACTTGTTGCTCACCACAGGATTCCCCTCCCAGTTGGCGGCACCAGCCCCAAGGGCAGAAGCCAGAGTCATACAATCTGACACTAAGTAAACACCCCGGCTCCATTTGAATGGAAGGGCTGTCCAAGTGGCCTCAAAAAAAAAAAAAATCCACAAAAACCCCTTGCGGGGCTCTGCTGTATTTGTTTTAGTCCCCCTTTGCTGTCTGGGGGAAGGGGAAAGGAGAGGATAAGTGTTCCTTAGCCCCCTTCTCCAAGCCCTTTCAGCCCTGGTCGGGTGCATATGTCCCCCTCATCCCTGCACTGGCTTTCAGCTCCCCTGGAGCTGAAGAGTGAATAAGACCTCCAGGACATTGTCTCTAAGCTGATAATTGCAGCCTCTTCACTGGCACAAGGCGTCTCTCATGCCATTTTGACCCAAACTATGTCTTTTTTCTGTATATTTTTAATTAGACTCAAGAATGCAGAAAACCCAGCATGAGATCCTTTTGTTCCCCTTTGTTTAATATCTGTTATTATGACATTAAGTGTAGGGTTTTGTTGTGGTGAAGAGTTCAAAATCCCCCTCGGTTCTGCTGCTGTAGCCATGGGTTCGTGTACATTAAAGTGGTCATTTTCGGATTAGCTCTTGCCTTCCCTTTGATGCATGTGAAACGCTGAGCCAGTTAGTTGGAGAAGGCATTTTACCTCTTTTGTTGCCCTTCCTCACAACCAGCGGCAGGGAGAGGACGAAAGCCTCCTGGCTCTCTTAAACCAGAAAGGAATTTCCAGAGGGTTTAAAGCTTTAGTTGCCACTTCTGTCTGGGGTTGCCTGACGAAAAATAGAGCGGGTTTGCTTCCAAGTAGAGCAGGCGGCAAGGAGCCTCGTATTTGCTGCTGTTGTTGTCATCATCGCTTGTGTGCCTGTTCACTGGGAATTTGGGAGTCCTGAGGCAGTACAAAGACTGAACAGTAGCACAACTCAAAACTTTTCTCTGGGATAAACGTTTTACTGGTGTGAATCAGAATTTTGCGGCAATCAAAGGGATTTTTTTCCTCTTCTCTCTTCACTTTTTTTTCCCTTCTTTTTTTCCCTTCTTCTTTTTGATTTGGCAGTTAATGGGAAGCAGAACAAAGATTTGATTGAATAAATGCTAGATTTCACGTACACTTCACATTACACAGGCAGCCCTATGATTTCTATCCGTTTACATAAGACCTACGCTCTGCGCGGCTATTTCTGTGGGATGCTTGATATTTTCTTCCAAGGAGAGAGCATTCTTGAGCCTTCAGCTCTTTCCACTTTAACCATTCATATCATTACAACTAATCCTAAGGGCTCTTGATTAAAATAAAACTGAGTCAATTGAAAAAAAAAATTGAAAAAATTGTTAATTACAAAAAAAAGAAATACACATGCACAACTTTTCTGCTGCCTTAGACATCATCCCAAATATTCGTGTGAAAGTCGGGCAAAACAGGGGGAGAGGGAGTAGAAGGTCGGGGTGGAGGGGGGGGAAGTGTTTATGTCAACACGGCTCAGTGATGGAATAATGCGCTCCAACGTGAAGTCAGAGCCGCGGGGCATGTGAAGTCACAACTTCTCCAGGTGACAGGTGCTGCAGCAGTTCAGATGCGAGGCAGCCGCTCCTGCTCCCCGCCTGCCCCCGCCCCGGGCATCGGGAACCGGGGAACAGGAGCTGCCCCTCCAAACGCAGCTCCTCCGCTTGACATACGGATGGGAAAAAGGGGCTCATGGAATATTCCTGATCCACCAGAATAATTTTGCCTTGAGAAACCTGCTTCCTTGTTTTGGGGATATTTTTTTTAGACCTTAATACGTGCCTAATCAGCGAGATACGTTTTAATTTAGAAGCCAGTAGACTGCAGCTGAACTGTGCTACCGAAATCCGATGTAAGGATAATTTGGAGTATCAAAACCGCTGAGTCAGCGGCAGAGCCCATCTTCATGGCTAGAATATTGTTTTTAACTCCCGCTGCTGTGTTTCGCTTACTGTTATACGGATTGTATCATGTAATTATTGTTTGTTTTCCAAAAATGTAATTACTTTTTTTTCTTTGTTTTCTTTGCGACGTTAAATCTGCCAAATGCCTGACTAAGGCAGCTCCAGAAAATAAAAAAGGAAAAAAAAAAAAATTAAAGCTACTGAAAGAGGAGCGGGGGTCTTTTCTTCTCTCTGTAGCCAAACATTTTACCTCTCGAGGACCTTCTTCCATCGACTATTTAGTAAAGATAGCGGCACTTGTAGAACCCCAGCCCGGTTTGAGGAGGACATCGGCTCCGGGGCAGTCCCACGCGTTTCTCGGGTGGTTTTCCCTCCTGGCCGCGGGCGCGGGATGCAGCCGCTCTGCTCAGAGCGATCTGCCGGGGGGCTAATAGCAATAATACCAACAATAACGATAATAACATAAAGCTGTGGAGGTGATTCCAGCCTGGTGCTGGGGCCAAGCTGCCCGACGGGACCAGGAGGCCCGGAGCCGGGGGGTGGTCTGGGGGAGCCGGTGGAGTCCCCTGCGTGCCTGCCTACCCTCTCCGCGGGCAGACGGTGGGGCTCGGAGGTCTGCCCTCCGGCAGTCTGCGTCCCCAGGCGGGAGGCGCCGGGGATTGCTGCTCCGCAGCCGGGAAAGCGGGTCCCCGCCCCGGCACCGGCCGTTCGGTGGCAAGTTTGGCCCCGGGGCCGAAAAGAAGAGGGGATAGAGGATGCTGAGCTCCCGCTGAAACGTCGCATTTCTCTTCTTGGGGCAACTTTAAAGGCTCGGCCCGGAGCAAGGGGGGCAGCCCGGGCGGAGCGGGCTGGCGTGCCAAAATGCAGGGCGCGGTTCAGCTCTCACAGTGCCGGATGTGTCCAGGCCAGAGCCGGAGGAGTCAAATGCCCAGACTAGTGTTCATCATCGCGCCAGGAGATGTTACTCGACTTTCCCTCCTCTTTAATGTGGGTTTCGGGAAGAGTGACACCGTGTAAGATCGACTCCCCCGATAAATTATACCTGCTTTAGTCAAAACGGTGCAGAAGGGTCAGATGCCCCACACGCCAGCAAACCTCCCCCTGGCTTCCCTGGCATGTCCCCCCGAGCAAGAGCTTGCGGGCAGCACCGGGGAGGGACCGGGCAGCTGAAGACACTTCTCACCGCACCAGCGTCAGACATTGCTGCCGGGCTGATTCTGGAAAGAGGATGGATGGGGAGGGTGGGAAACCTCTCCCTCGCCTTGCTTGTGCAGGAGGATCAGCCGCCTAACTCCTGTCCTCAGGAGCAGGGGTCTGGGGTTTCTCAGCACGGAGAAACAGATAGTCCCTGAAACCGCAGATTTTATTTCTAGCAAACAATGCTCCCCCAGCCAGCGTTTGTGTGCGAGACAAGTAATTGTGCTCCCTTGCTTAAATAAATCATTGATGGGTGAAATTACACATGCTCACTTAAAATGTAATGTGATTAAGAGATTATGGGATCGCAGTTAATATGTTGCCTCACAGCTTCTGGACCCAATTCCTGACACCAGAAATCCATCAGCCACAACTGTCCCTCCTTGCGGGGAGGCAGCTCCTCCTGCCACCGGCAGCCGTGAGGGCTGGCCGGGAGGGGGGACCGGGGATCTCCCGCCTCTGCTCCCCGCAGGGGGCTGGAGAAGGTGAGAGGGAGCGTCAGTTTTGCGTTCAAAGGAATAATAACTTCTTCATGTTGTTGTCTGGGGGGAGGAGGGGGAAAAAAAAAGTTAAATGGAAAGGCAGGAGATGGGGTGGTGGGGGGAAGCGAAGGGCTGGGGCTGCGCCTGCAAGCTGATTACCTCTCATCTGAAAGCTGCTCCATTTCCTCACACATCGAGTAAGTCCTTTATCATGAGGTGGCACAAGCCCTGCCGGGGGCTATTGGTCGCCCCGAGGAAGGAGTCGGGATGGCAAGCGGGATCCTATCATCAGGCTGCATAATAACCCCGGGCTCGCCACAGCTGCGCTGTGACCCTTTGTGATGGAGCTGATAGCGCTCCCGTGAAATAATGTCCTCCTTTTGGGTGTGAAATCACCATGTTTATTAATTGAGCTAGACATGAGGGTTACCTTTTTCTTTCTAAGCCATGAAAATTTGCGATTCAGGGCAAATGGTTCCCTCTTCCCCCCAAGTTGTGTTGCCAAGGGTTTGAGAGAGGACCAGCTGGAGAGAAGAGCTATTTTGGAGGGTCGAGAGGGACTGAGCTCTATGGCAAGTTCAGAGTAGATTCATGCACAGACACCCCACGCCTCGCTCAACCGCAAACGCAGCCCCCAGCTCCGGGCAAACACCGCGGGGAAATACCAAACTCATTCCCAAAGGATGGAAGCCGGGGTGGGGAGGGATGCGCACGGCGCAGCGTGCCGTGGCCGTCCCGCGTGGGGATGCGCGGTAACCGCGGCGTGGGGCGCCGCGCATCCCCACGCACGCACTTTGGGAGGTGGGTCGTGCCGAAAGAGTAAGGCGTCTCTCTCCACACGCACTTTTCTTCCTTTCTATTTTTTTTTTTCCCTTTGCAATTAGGCTTATAACGAGCTTATTGCAGTGTGTGCTTCTGGGCCAATAATACTTGTATTTAACCTAATTAAAGCCGACCTTTTAAAATATCTGAAATATAAACACGCCTTTTTCTTTTTTTTTTTT
>VZTF01004108.1:12202-27545 GCA_013397755.1 Cnemophilus loriae | reverse complement strand
TTTTTTTCTTCTTCTCCCCCCTCCTTTCCTACTCTGGTTTAACAATTTAACGTTTGACTCTCTGGGCTGGAACATGCAACCTTTCACCAGAGCACGGAGAGAGAGAGGGAGGGGGGATAGTAGTAAAAACCTGCGAATGAGGCGGAGGGACTGGCTTTGCCCGAGCATCCACGACACGCTTCCAGGTAGGCAGCTACCCCCACCCTCCCCCGCCTCCTGGGGCCGCATTTCTTCTCCCCTCACTCCCCCACTTCCTCATCCTGGTCCGGTGGGCAGGGGGCGGCAGGCAGGGAGCGAGCTGGGTGCCGCCCAGGAGCCAGGGTGACAACCTCTGCCCCGCTGGGGGTCGGGACCCACGCGGGGACAACCAGCTCCCGGGGAGGGGTGCGGAGGAAAGGGAAGCGCTTCTCCCTGCGCGCCTAGCAGCCTCGCGATTTTCAGCCGAGCGCTGCCTGCCGGGGGGCGGGCGCAGCTGCGTGGGGCCAGACACGAGCCTCCCACTGGAGGCAGCGGCACTCCCGCCTGCCTGCCGCTTCCCGGCCGAGGTGGGGCTGCGAGGCTGAGGCAAAGCCCCCAGAATAACTCGGTAACGAGTGTGTGCATTAATGCTCTCTACGCCCATCACACAGGAACTGAACGAGTCTGTTTCCCGTGAAAGCCCACCCTCGCACAATCTCAGAGAGGTTTTTTTCCGATGAATGGGAAATTTAAACCTTTTTTTTTTTTCCAGGGCAAATCCGAATATGCTAATTTTAATATTTTTTATTTTACTTTTTTTAAAACTGTGTAATCAGAATTATCCTGGGATTATTTTTTTCCGCTGAATGACATTACAAAGAATTTTGTTAAAGAAAGCCAGACTAATTGCTGCCAGAAGAGTCTTTTCATAGAAAAGTCTGGTTTTCATAAGGCAGTTTTTGTGGATGTTGCGGTTAAATCCAAACGTAGTGAAATAGTGGAAAGGGGATTTTTTTAATTTTTTTTTTTAGATAGCTAGGTAGATGGATAAATAGATAAAGGCAATTTTTCTCAGCAGCAGGAAAGACCGACGCTTTAGTACAAAAACTACTGAGGGATTCACGGGGCACACACTGAGAGGAGCAAACGCCGGCACACTCCTGAGCGGCTGCGTGTTTGCCGGGCAGCTCTGCCCCCGCGGCAGCTTCCCGGTGCTGTCGCTTCCCGGCCCGGCCCGCGTGTTGCGGCAAAGCCCCTCGCAGTTCCCGGGGCAGTTTCGCCCAGGTCGGGGCTCTGCGGGCTCCTTCGGAGCGCAGGGTGGGGAGAACCGAGGGACGGCAGGGTGGGGAGAACCGAGGGACGGCAGGGTGTGAAATGCGGCCATCCCATCGGTGGCCTGAAACCCCGTTCTCTTGTGAAAGTCTCGGTCCTCACCTGCGGCGAACCTAACAGCGCTGATGGGGGAGGCAGGACCCCCACCCGGAGCCCTTCTGTCCCGGCCTCCCAGCAGCAGCAAGGCGGACAGGGCAACAGGCAGCCTTAGGGAGGGCAGCGGCCTTCCCGGGAAAGGTGGGCCCGGGGTCGGCCGCGGTGCTAGCCCGGGGAGATGAGGGGGGCTGCTCCCCATCAGCCATCCCAGGCAGCTGCCGTAAAAACAAGAAGTAAGAAAGACCTGAACAGTCCCGCAAGGATTTAAAGATTCCGCACATTTTTCGCTCCTCTTTTTTTCCCCTTTTCTTTCCTCTTTACTTTTAAATCTCCCTCGGTTAACCATCCTGCCTTCTCCTTTTACTCCCTCAGCTTGGGGGTCCTAGGTAGAATTTTTAACCCCCTTTGCAACATCAGAAACAGAACAGGACCATCTTCTCTGAAGGAGAAGAGAGTCAAAACAAGTAAGTAAAAGACGGAGCCTTTCCCTGCCGCGGGGCAGAACCTGCCCCACCGTGCTCCTCCAGGGTTCCGAGCTGGCCGGGGAGGGCAGGAGCATCCCTGCTCCTCTTCCATGCCCAGCCGCTCTGTCCCGCCGGGTTGGAGCTGGCTCCGCTGGGTGAAAGGGGAAAATCGGGATAGAGGCAGATTTCTGCAAAAATCTCCCATTCCGCTGGCCACAGAGAGTCGCGGGAGTTTTCTAGCCACTAATTCCCGGCCCTTCCCCTATCACCAGCAGCACAGCCACCAAGAGGTGGGGGTTCCACGCACCTCTTCATAACCTAATGCCCGCCTGGACTACCGAAGCTCTTCACCGTGACAGGGAACAGAGCTCAACCACCCCACGGGATGGCTTTCCCTTTTTTTTTTTTTTTTTCTTTTTTTTTTCCCCCAACGAGAACAACAACATCATCATCATCATCATCATACTCTAACGCCTTTGCAGACAGAGCAACCTCAGCCCGGTGCTGCTCGGCGGCCCTTTTGTTCCCGGCGGGGAGACCCGGTCTGGCTCAGCTCGGCCCACCGGGTCCTCCCCTCCCTCCTCTCGCCGGAGCGGGGACGTGATAAAAGGAGACAGGGCTCTGAAAGGATTTGATTGAAATGGCGTGTGCCAAGCTGATGGGAGCCAGCGAGGGACAAAGCGCCGAGGAGCCATGGACACTCGAGCAATTATTCCTCCACGCTGAAGGTGGATTAGTGCAATGGAAAGAAGCATATGTTCGGCCTGGGGCGACACTCCCCCTGGCTGGGTTTAGAGAATGAGAGCGGAGAAAGAGGCTGAACCTGGAATATCAACTATCCGGGAGACAGCCCACCCCACCCCCTCTTATCCCAGCCTCTCCAAAAGTCTCAGGGATGAAGACATAAATATACACACCCATAAAGATAAATAGATAGATAGCAACAAACATACAAACACCCAAAAATACGGATGCACACACACCTCTAGGTACAGCTGCACGTGCACACGGCGCTGCACACTGGCTCTGCACAGATAGGCAGGAGCAAGAGGCACCCTAGGTGAAAAACCTCCCTGGGTAAGACAATGCAAACAAATAAACAGTCGGCCTCCAAGAAGATCATAGCAGGAGCCAGTTCTGCTGGAGGCTCCAGTTTCCCCAGACCTTTCCCAGGAAACTTTCCAAAAGCAGCTGCAGCAAGGAATGAGGTGATCTCCTTACCCCCTACCAGGGCCATGTCCAGGCCCTCCTGGAAACACAAAGCAAAACCTCAATTGCCCCTTTTCCATCTGATTATCTTCTAAGCCACAGCCACCTCCTGTTTTCTTTCCCTTTCCCTAGCTCCCTGCAAAACCCCATCCCTTCCATCAGGATAGCTGCAAGCTCTCCCAAGGTGAGGATGGGAAGAAGCCCCAGCAGCCAGCCTGCCAGCCCCCATCCCAAACATCAGCATGCCAGGAACAGCCTGCGTCAAGGCTCCATGGCAATGGGGCACCCATCAACTGCTGTCCTGGATCATCTTCACCCATACACAGGCTCCAAAACTCAGGCAGGTATGTCAGGAGCACATTTTTAGTGCTAGTATAGTGTAGCTCGTTAGGCCTAATGAGGAAAAAGAGCACTGAGGCCAGGCACAGCCCCTGCTTTCCTCCCAGCACTGCCCCACTGGCCTCCCCCTTCCTGGGCACAGCAGCACATGCCACAGTGTGGAGTGTCTCCCCAGCTGTTGTCCCAGCTGTCTCGCATGCAGGGCAGAGAGATATACTCCACCACAGGAGACGAGGAGACAGGACAAGCGCAGGGAGCAGCATCCAGCAGCAAGGTGGAGGGCAAGGACAACCTGGAGAGAAGAGTGCCTGCCAGCAAACTTTGAAGGGAGGGAGGAGGGGAGAAAGAGGGAAGAAAAGGGAATGAAGCTCTTCCCTTCTCCTGGGAGCCCCGAAAAATGCTCTGCTCTACAACCAGAAATGTGTCCCAAATATCTCACATCTCCGCTTCTTTATCCTTAGCTTTGGGGATCAGGACAGATCGTAAGCAGAGAGGAGGGGGCGGGCTCTGCCCAAAGCCATGCTGAGGCAGGAAGTTCTGCGGGATGAACGAGCGGGTAGGAACATAACCAAAAACATCATATAGAAGGAATATGCATCCCTCAACCTGCAAGTGTAACTGCACAGCTCGCACTCCCACAAGAAAACAACTCTCTGTTCAGAGCCCCTGCATCTGCTTTCAATCAAGTATTACAAAGGGAATTAACTATACCATAGGCAACAACAGCAGTGGGGCTTGAGAGCATCTCTGGACAGAAAAGGTCTTCATGTAGGTGCTGCAGATCTCCTATAGAAAATAGGATGGATGCGTGTGTGCGTGTGTGTGTGCACAACATGCTCAAGGAACAACATGGTGAAATGGCTTGCACTTCACACCCAACACTCCTCCACCTTCCTGCTGAACACAAGACAATTTCTTTCTGACCTAGGCTATGCTTTCCCAGTTTACCCTCCTTGCCCTGGTTTGAAGATCCGCTGTGCAAATGAGCTCTGTGACTACAAACAGGACAATAACGATGGAGCATGGAGTAACCTCAGGGCCCTGGTTTTGAGAGGGAGGAACTCATGGGGAAACCACAGGCTCTGGGTGCCAGCGTGTGCCTTGCAAAATCAGAGCCTGAAAGAAAAGTGCCACAGGGAACCAGTGAGTCCCTCCTACACTACCAGAAAGCTCTCGATAGTCTTACCCTGATTTCCACACGCCATTCACTCAGTGAAGATGCTCTAAGTGCTCTGTTGGTATGATAAAAATTTTGGGCCACCAAAGTTGAGCTCAGCATCAGAGAGGCAGTGGTTGTAAGAGGGAATAAAAGACCACAGATTTGTCACCTTCATATCTACAGCACCAGAAAGGAGTAACAGTTCAAGGATACAAATATTTACCGCCATCATAAGCTATATATCTGTTTACCCTGCCTGAAATATCAGCTCTTTCATCCACCCGAGAAAGCCTAGAAACTTTAACTAGAAGAAGAAAAACAAGGCTGTTTTGCTATTCTGAAGCTGGTAATGCTCTGCTAGTAATGTATCATAAAAGACTTTCACTTTTCCTCTGTTTCCAAACGCTTGCTTTAAACTACTTCTTTTTGGGAGTTTGGGGTTACTAAACTAAATACTGCAAATGGAGAGGCTGCAGCCTATGCAGAATAAATGATTTAAGAACTGGGCTTGGCTGATTTATTTTTTCCTCTGTATTGGAGATAAAAAGAAGGAACACATTCTAGTAATCCCTACTCATTTTCACAGCCATTCTTGCACCTGTAACTCAAATAATGAAGCCATTTGTTATTTATATTGCACTTTCCCCTCCATTCTAGATTTCTAACGATCTGACCCTGCTTTATGGCCCTGACAAAGCCTGAAACCGGTGTGGACTTCCAATAATTGAACGATATAAGGAAAAATCTTTAACTGGAATGAAGCAGATGTTAGCTTCATGCAGTTCCCTAACTTGATTATTCTTTGGACACGTTAGACAAGCATTAGTGATTGATAATGATGCTAATTAACCCCTTTCCTTTCCAAAACAGTAAACCAACGCCAGCAGGATTCTGCAAACAACACACACAAAATGTATACCAGTATCTGTTCAAAGTGGATCAGGGACACAACTTCATTGCCCAGTGCTCGACAAAAAGCTTATCCTGCTGACACCAAGCTGGCCCCAAATCCTCTCAATGAGTTAACAGCTTCAGCTGCTTGCAGGGCAGGAAGCAGGTCATTCATGCAGAAAAGGTGCACGGGACAAAATCGAAGGCACTATTTATTTTTTTTGTACTCCCAACCTTTCACGTTTGATTACGGAGCCAGTTTAAATCACTGTGCCCTCATTAGCTGGGATGGACTTCACGCTGCTCCCCGTCGGAAGGGCGCTAGTTATTTTAGCTACACCTTCCTAACATGAGGGCTGAGACTCTGGGAATCTGGTCTGGGCTGAGACATGCATGTACCAAGGAGGGAAAGGGAAGTGCACATTCTGGAATTTAAATGAGAGGTAGAAGATGAGTAAACAAACAAGGAGCTGATCTGATTATGCAGTCGAATTTATCATGGACAATAAAGAAATTGCCTTTAAATGTAAGGGTTTGGATAAATGAATACTCCTAGCAAGTGAATAAAATGTATTCAATTAACTAAAAACCTTGTGCACTTCTGAACTGAAGTGGAATCGACTGTAATTGATTTATTTGAAACCAGAGGTTAAGGACTGAATTAGCTAAGTACAACTGGGTATTTCAAGCCACTGACTTCTCAAATGTCAAATCTCTTCTATTTTAAATATTATTTCAGCTGCAGGGCATTGCTGTCCTGATGGCTGTTCCACCAGTTAAATCTCAAATTATATTAATATTTGATTTTTGGAGGGTGGGGTAAAATACGGTACAAAGAGGAGGGCTGTCCTTGTTCATGGTGAAAGAGCACCAAGCTGTATTTTGGTTCACATGTAGGAATTAGCTTAGCATGGCAGCAACGGTCTAACATTCAGCCACCACTCACCCTCGTTTCAACTGATCTGGGGAGGGGGAAAAAATAACAACAAATTTTTGTTTAGTGTATAAAAGCATGACCTAGAATTTCACTGCTGCACCTCGATCACAACGTTAAAAATGCATCCAAAGAACGCTGAAGTAATTAGCACGTTTTAGTAACTGCACATTGGTCACAGCAGAAGAGGCTGAACCGAACCTAGTCTGATTTCCATTATCGCCTGTAAAATCCTTCCTTAGAAATAACAGTAATAAAGAAATTTATGCAAGGTCATTTCATTTCTGGTTTTTGGTGGCTTGCTAATGCAGCAGCAGGATACTTAAAATGTGCTCTCCTAGCATGAAGTAGCTAATTATATCTTTAAAACATTATTTATTATGACCTTATAATGTTCTAGCATAAGACTGCTTTATACATTGACCAGTATAAAACGATTATATTGGGTACAGGTTTCAAAAAGTAACAAGCATCTGTAAATCCAGATATGAATGAATGGTATTTAATAAGATTGTTTTCGTTTAAAAATGAGTATTTATGTGTTGCTGTAGAAAGAGCAGCAATGTATTGCTGTTTATGAATGCTATTGTGCCTGAGGTTAGGATCCCACACACAATCTGAGATGCAGCCAAGAAAAACAGCCCTGATAGACAATGCTTCACTTCACCTGCTACAATACTGTGCATTTCATTTATGTCAAGAATATGTACAGTTAGGGTTCATTCACCTCATTATTTTGTTACATCTACTTTACGGTTAACCAGTCTCTCTTGGAAATAATAAATAACTGTTTTTAAAACAATTGCAGCTTTGCATTCAAAAGATCCACTTTCAATTTATAGAAAAAAATATTCACCGTTTTTATAAACTAGCTGGCTCTCGAAAATAGAATTTAGACTCCACCAACTCTCTTTCTGCTTGGCAAGATTGATTTTACACTGCCTTCCATAAGTAGATTACCAAAGCAAAATGAAACATCTTGGGCTTTATCTAATGCTTTGCTTCACCAGCTCTACCAAACGTCAAAATATATGAGTAAATGTTAATTCTCTGTGCAGCTTTATTGTAAACACCTCCCTCCTAACCTCCTCAATTTCTGCCTTAGCAAAAAGGGAAAAAAGAGAGAGAGAGAGAGAGAGAGTCAGGGAGGGATGGAAAGAGAGAGAAAAATCAGCCTCCACTACCAAAATACCATCAGCACTTAAAGGAGACCCTCTCTTTAAAATGCCTTTACATTCTAAACTGCATTAAGTCTCCCTTCCTATGATATAACATAATCCAGCCTGATCCTGACTTCACCTACCCCCCGGGCCAAAGAAAATAGATTCAAAATCTGAATTCTCACATGTTTTTATAGCCCGTCTTCAAGACGTACACTCCATTTTTTTAAAGCGAACTTCCCTGTTTCACAACTGGTTTCCACAAGAAGAAACTCAAGATAAAAATTTCAGTCCCTTATAAACTGACACAGCCATCTCAAAATGTCAGTCTGTGCATTCCACTAAAACACGAACCATCAATCAGAAATAATCTGTCTCCTGCAAGATTTCACTAAAGTTCACAACCGTGAGATGATTTTGTTGGCATTGACTACGGAGCTTTTCTTTTTTCTTGAGGGGGAGGGAGCACCCAACTCTGATTTATCAGTATATAATTTTTTTTCATAGCATTAATTTTCAGTATTTTCTCAGTAATGATTCTTTTTTAAATGTCCTTCTTGAGATGTGTTTTTTAATCTCTGCTCTCCGTTAGGACAACTACATGTACAAAATTTTATAGGCTTATAATTCTGTATGCCATATATAAACATAAATAAAAACCTAGAGGTCAACATAAATAAAATAAAACTTTTATTTTTTAAATAAAATTATGTTTTGGTTAAAGAAAAGATAGTGTGTCATTTTTGTTAGTAGTACAGACAATTTTTTATCCAAAAGAATACATTGTGCTTTATTGTGTCATTTGTCTGAATACAGACTCAGTGGAATATCTAAATGATACCCTGCTCTGAACTCCAAGTTGAAAGTAAGTTTTTATTATACTTGAGGGAAACAATGGGTTCAGCTGCTTATTGCAAGGAGCAATTGTCAAGGGAGAGTTAAACTCAATTACTGTAACCATACTGAATAAAAAATACTGCCAAGAACAAAAATACGCCTGGGTAAAGACAGCTACTGAATAAAAAAATCGACATAAAGCGTATCAAATATTTATTTATCTGGGCAACAAAGGACTATGATACATTGATAGGCATGGAAACTACTGCCGGCACAACTCAATACAATACAACTATAACTGCTTCCAATATGGCCAGTGGAAACACAGGATACCAGGTGGTCCCGAATGTTTGAAGTTCTTTGGGAAAAAAAAAAAAAAGAAAAAAAAGGAGAAAAATAAAAACAAAAGAAAGGGAGAAAGAAAAAAAAAAGAGGGGAAAAAAAAGGAAAGTAAAGCTAAATCTTGTTTTAAAAGACAATATTAATTTATTGCTCTGTTGGTGTTTTCGGGAGGACAGTGGATGAAAATAACTTTTTTCATTTTCCACAACACATAAGGGTTGTAAAACCACTAACATGTTTAAAAACCTTGCCAGGGTCCGACATCACTTTATTTTATCTTCAATGAGAAACTAAATGTCATACTAATTATATATAAAAATTCATGGTTTTTTATTTGTTCAGCTGCTTCATTGTCGCTTTTAACATGCTACAACAGGGCTAAAAATGATGAATCCCAGAGAAAAACCCCCAAAAAACCTCTGATATCTAAATAAGTACCATGAACCACATGATGAACTAAGAGGGGAAGATTTAAAACCCACTAAACAAGAGGTAAACGAGATCACCAGATAAATAAAAAAAGGCTTAAAACAGACTCACCATATTTACAATTCCCATTAAATTACACATAAATAAATATATACATACATGAACACTGATTCCCTTATATAATAACTGTGAATCGTGTTGCAATAGAAAGTTCAAGTTGGTCGCTTTACCTTGGACAGGAAAAAGTTCTACAACTGAAGATATGACATGGAACCGCTTGTGTTTTGTGTTCAAGTTTATTCACAATACTGATAAAATGTCATCAGTCCTTTTTGCCTTTTGTATGTCTGCTGTTGCTGTTGTACTTTTTCACTTTTTTTTTTCTTTCCATTTTTAGTATGGCTACAATCTTAACTGAAGTTTATGTAAGGGAAGGTGGTGATTCAGTCCGGTGAAGCTCATAGAATTTTTAAGTATTATTTATTTCTTTTTGTTTGTTTTTTTTTAATTTTTTAATATATTTTTAGAAAAAAAAGTCCTTTTCTTTTTTGTTTTATTTTTTTGTTGGTTTTTTTTTCTCCTTTTGTTTTATTTAAAAAAAAAGTTCACAAACTCAAGACAGAACTTTTTTTCTTTGCTGGCTCCGTCCCCCTGTTCTGTTCTCTTAGGCTCCAAACTGGGGTAAAACGATGGTGGCAGTGGGAAGAGGGGGGGAATTTAAGCGGGAGCAAATGGAAATGTGGATGCTGGGAAGGGGTGTGGAGAGAGGGCAGAGCAGTCCTGCAGAGTCAGAGAACAGGACTGGCAGAAGGACGCTCATTCTGTTGCTGTAGCCTGGGGTGCTGGGTGCCGGGGAGAGGGAGGAGGGAGATGAATGGATCGATGGGCTATGAGGGGGAAGGGAGAGGAGTGTGTGTGGGGGGGATCCTCACTTTCGGTGCTTCTCCTCTTTGTCGCCGCTTTTGGTGCTGTTGTCTGTGTGGCTGTTGGGGTTGTTGCTGAGGTACATTTTGTCCATGGCCTTGAGCGCCTCGGTGAGATAGTTCTGCAGGGCGGTGACGGCAGCACACACCGCCGGGCTCCCAAAGCCGTGCGAGATGAGGTTGAAGTGGGTCAGGCAGCTCTGTATGCCCGGCTCCAAAATGGGGTTGGGCCGCGAGTTCCCCAGGGGAGATCGGTCCTGAGCCAGCAGGTCGGTGAACTCTTTACAGATCTGTCTGTAGCACAAATGGAGCAGAGAGACAGAGGGAGGGAGGGAGGGAGGGAAGGGAAGAGAGAGGGAGAGAAATGAACCATCACTGGCGGCAGCAAAGTCTGTGCATTCTCCCTGCTAGACTGCACAAACCCCTGGATCTAGAGGCCTCCTGGTCCTGAGTGCACACACTTTCTCGCTTCTCCCTCTCCTCTCTACGCATCCTTCCCCCTAATTCTCACACTTCCCCAGCACGCACAAACCTCTTCCCTTCACCTTGCATGCACACACGACAGCACACCATACCTCACACCCCGGTCCCATCCAACATACAGGCAGACAACAGGAACACAGAGACACATGCCTCTTGCCCCACCACTCTCCATATCTCAGCCCCCAACACTCCACAAACACACATCCCTGCCCAGCTGGGGTTTGGAACATAAATACAGTTTTAAGTTCCTGAGCAGGCTTAATAGACAGGCTGTGATATCCAAAGGTAGGTTAAGGGATTTATCCATGTCTTAGAAGATCCCTTTTCTTGGGGAGAACCAGAGAGGCATGTGGGCCTCTTCTTTCACAAGGCTAAAACACACACCTGTGTATCAGGAAGAATGAGTGAGGGCAGAGCGGGCAATTGAGGATTTAAATTAGGGTATTCTGAAACATTTATATATGTAAATCTCTATCTCCAAATCCAAAGGGACCTTTCCACAGAGGGGAAGGCTGACGCTAACCAGCGCCTGGAAATTTCCTTCCAGGGAGGTGAGAAGGGAGGATACGAGGGCATGGTGCAGAAGATAGGTTATATCACCCACTCACTGCACAAACGGTTGGAGAAATAACACACCTTACAGCAAGAGAGCTCAGAGGCGTGTTGAAACAGTTCGTATTCTAAAACCCACATTAATGTCTTCCAGCCATAAAGTGGCTCCCATCTCCTGCTTGTGTCGTCTGGCACTGTGCCCTTTGGTGACACCTCCACTGGTAATTAAGGGCTACTAAACAACCCTTTTAATTTCCAGCAAACATACCAAAACAGTCATTTTCTTTTCACGCACCACCTGGAAGTCTAGGCAGCCTCACCAACGATAAACTCTGCTAGCATTTTAACTGCGTACAGATTGTCATTTAAAATATATTTTTAATATCCCTGTATTTGCTAAGTAACAGAGCTGCTTAGGCAGGAAGAACCATTGCCAATTTTAATGAACTGAAATCAGTTTAATGTGCCAGTTTTATTTAACTGTCAATGAGAAGCTTTCCCCTTCTACTTAAATTGATAAGTGAATAGGCCCAGAAAATGTTTTGCTTTGAAGAATTACGGCTTTTTCTGTAACTAAACATCCATCCTCTATTTTCACAACTCACATTCAAGGTAATCTGTGCAAACTGATTTGATGGAAGCCAAGCTGAGTTGTAGAGTTCTCCTGTACCAGGAGGGCCAACACACACCCTCACAACTTGCAAAGCCATCAGCCACTGGTTATGCGGCAAACAAATATGTTCACAAATAAAAGCCCCTAACCCGAGTTTGTCCCCCTCCCTTATTTCTAAGCAACATGCCAGAAAGTTAAATGTCTTACTTTGTAGCTAGAAGCATGTTTTTTCTTGTGACTTGCTCGTTTGGATCGGAATGTTGTCGGTTGAGAAATTCAGCTACTGCTTTGGCAGGAAATTCTGTCTCGCAAACGTACCCAAAATCTCTAGCTAGATGTACTGCTTCTCCTGAATAGGGAGGCACGGGTGGGGATGGAAAGAAATACACAGCTCATCAGTACACATTGCACAGAGGCAGAAATCCATTTGAAAAAAACTCCAAAAAACCACTACATTCTACTTGGGCTTTTCTTCTCAAAGGCTTGGACTTTTTCTCTCTGAAAAAGCTAGGGCAAGAAATGCTAATTACATCTTATCTTGCCGTTTTCTTTGCTTCAGTTGAAGGCAATGCAAATGTGTATTTTCATAATAATTGTTACGAGTGAAATCTCGCATAAGGATTTTTAAAAGTTCACATTGACTAACGGATACTTTTAGACAGACAGGCTCCATCCACCTAGAATGAGTGCTTCGATTTACATCTTCATACCTATAGAGAGCCATTTATGCACATTTTATTCACAGCTATTTACTCTGAAAATGTGTTTGCCTCAGCCACATCTCTATATTCTTTTGCAATGCATCAATGATTAATATTGATCATAATTACTCCTAGAGCTCTTCTAAATAAAATGCATTAAACAGTTAAGTGTTTAAAATTTAACTTGATCGCATATAATTATATGTTCACCCCCCAAACGATTAACCATGAGAATTTTAGGGTCATTCCACTGAGTCTGTCTGTTTTGTTGATTTTCAAATCTTTGGTTTTAATTTCCTGAACCAGTTGGTTTTTACTGCAGGGCTTCCTGCCATTAGCTCTAGCTCCGGAAGAACGCATGCGCCAATTAGAGCTTCAAAGCCTCAGTCCAGTGAGCTTGTTTCCATAAAATGGAGCGGATCATAAACAATAACAGTACTCTAGAAACTGCCTCATCGCTACAGGACCCAAAGCCCCAGCAATGTTTATACTATCATCTCCCCAAAATTAGCCACCATCACTAAGTTATCTGAAGATCGGATCTCTGGTTTTGTTTTTTTTTTAAAGCATTCTTTTCAAAGCCATTGTACGTGAAAGCCAAACAGAACAATGGATTACCATAAAACCTTCTCCATATTCATTAACATCACAAATAATGTTAAGCATCTACAAAATCTAGACTTTTTACAAGTTTTCCCCTCGTGATTTTTTACTACAGCGTGTCAATGCAATTGCAAAGCCTTTTCAGAAACATGGAGATGCAGTAATTTTCATGCAGTATAAATATAGTTTGCTCACTAATCCTGATGCTTAAACAAATGACGCCTGGCATCATCGCACAGCGCTTCTTTCCCCGTCTCTTCGAACATGAAACATTTCTCACGGAATGCGAAGTGACAACAAAACAACTTCCCGCCTACACAACCAAACTTAAACTAAACCTGGACAGCTCGGGCTGAGCTTAAAAGTACTTTACAAACTGAACCGGTCTAAAACGCAGCCGAACCCATAAGTGAGGGGAAAGGAAACGGGATCTATCTGCGGGCCTCAGACATACTTTGTGTCAGCCGGCTTGACACAGCCACTGCTTCAAAACTAAATGACTGCAAACTCTTGAGCTTCCCACCTCCCAGAACAAACAGCAAAGAACATCCCAAGGCCTTAAAACAAAGTTGCACCTTTTCTGGCCAAAGCAAAGCAGAGGAGAATGATACAGGCAAGGGAACATGTGTTCTGAAAATGAGAACCAAAAGGGAGTGGGGGCTGGTGGTGGTGCAACTTTGAGACCTTCAGGACACCATTAATTCATGGCTGAGGTCAAGGATTCCCAAATTAATTCAGGAAGTAATGGTCACGCATTTCTCAAATGCAGATGTCAGAAAAGTTAAATGAATTACTGTTATGTGGCTGCAGGCTGGGAGGGAGAACAAACTTAAAGTAGCTGCAGTTTCCGACATTTAAAATTGCTTGGTTGTCCACCTGTGGCAGAAGAACAGCAGTGAAGTATTAGAGGCTCTGCTGCCTGTTATTTCCAACTCGATACTCATGGGTCTCTTACGGGGCTAAGCCCACAATCCCTCTTCACAGGGATCCTTCCCATGCTGCTCCCAATGAGATCTGCTTACTCCATAGAGGGATTACTCATTTGAATGAGCGAGCAAGATGGGGCCCTGAAAACATCTAGCTCAGAAACTTAAAAGCAAATAAATAATAGAACACTTTGCTGAGTCTGCAGGACTCGCACAAACCCGTTTCAGGTTATAACAAAGAGCAAAGGCACACAATTAAACTGATCTTTTTTTAAGACATAGAAAATAACACCCTTCCAAATGCCAAAGAGCAGCACTGACTCTGGCAAAGAAGGAAAAAAACCCAACGGCCCAACACCAAGTCTTCTCCCATTTGGCAAAAGCAACAGGCACACTTTCCAAACGAGCCTTCCCAGCTCTTTGAGTCACTTACCCTCCACGAGTGATGTGAGCAAGGTAACGTTAGCAGCTTTACGCCTCCCGGCTGGCAGGTTTAGTCCTATTTTGTCCAGTTTCTCCCTCAGAGATCTCCCTCCGTTTTTAGACTTTGCCCTGCTCCACACAGAAATGCATTGAGAAATGGGGCTTGGGGGAACACCTGCTCCTACTTTGGCTCCCACCCACACATAGCCCCAACACATCCCTTCCCATGGAGGGGAATAAAGGGTTTAGGGACAAGGGACGGGATATATGGCTGTGGGTGGCTGAAGACCAACTGTTGCTGAAAGCTGAATCCCAGATATAGGGATGGTGCTTTGGATGTTTCCACGTCTAGAGAACGGGGGCCCTCACTAAGGTCTGGATCAGCCTCAGGGCTGATGGCGAGCTCTGAGGTGGCTGCCTGAGCTCCCCAGGTGCCATGGATACGGGGGCAGCTTCTCCCCAGATGTGATGGGAGGAGGCTGATTTCTACAGCTGGCAGCCCCAGAGCATCACCGCCCTCACACCAAACTCTATGCGACCCATCTGTGGCTTCTCAGCAGAGCTGGACTAAGCGGGGCTGCAGAGCTGCCTTAATTAATCCTGGATGTTATTCCCTGCCCAGGCACTGCCTAATTGCCTGGGTGAAGCCACGGGGTGGGATCCCGTGGCAGGATGTCTGCCACTAAGCCGGTCCTGGGGGGTGGGNAGCCCGGCATCCCGCCTCCCGCGTCCCCCCGCCCCTCACCTCCGGAGCACTCCGCCCAGCAGGGAGGCGTTGAGGCACTCGGGCGGCGACAGGCGTCTCTGCACTTCCGCCACCGTGACCTTGTACTTGGAGGTGGAGCTGAGCAGCGAGAGGCGGCCCGGCACCGAGCAGAAGACCTCGTTGGGGTTCACCACCCCGCCGAAGAGCGCGTCCTTGTTGATGGGGATGGAGGAGACGGCGTTGTTGTTAGACTTGGAGGGGGC
>VZTF01004093.1:104208-126216 GCA_013397755.1 Cnemophilus loriae | reverse complement strand
AATTTTTTTCCCTCTCCTCTGCCAAGCTTAAAGCAAGAGAGGGTGAGTAAACAGCTTTCGTGGGTGCCTGGTGTTTGGCCAGTGTCAAACCACGACATAGTGATAACTTATTTTTATCGAAACAGGTGAGTGCTCCCAAAAGGCAAAGTTATAGAATGTCCTAGGGGTTAGAAAACGTGTTGACAACCTGGAAAACAATGGTACAAAAGTTGCATTGCTTATCTAGAACCACTGCTAGGAGCAGAGAATCATTCCCATAACAAGGAATATTTAAAAAATGAATAGCTCTCTTCATAGGTCTAATAGGGGAAGTTGTTTTGGAAAGCACCAGAGGGAGTTGGGAGATTTGGTGTTTGGATACTGAGGAAAATTTACCCTTTGCAACAGGTCTTTGATGGTTTGCACCTTCTGTTCACAATGGGTGGGTGTGACCTCGTCTGTGTAAGGCTTTTTTAGGCAAAGAAGGGAGGATTTATTTCACACAGCTGAGAGGGCACCACGGGAATTGCCCAGCAGGGATTAAATCCACAGCAGGAGATGCCAAGGATGCACCTGTGTGCCTGCCCACACACCACACATGTCAAGGGGGCTTTCCAAGGCCATTGTGGTTTGCTCTGGTGATGCCCACACTGTTCCCCACTTCCCCTGGGTGGCCTGAGCTGCAGGATCTGCTCATGGTGGCGAGAGTACAGGCCCTCAAAGCATTGGCTCTTCCCTGTCACCTGTCTCTTTCCTGGTGGCCAGAGGTTCTTGCTTCAGTGTTGGAGTCACACACATGGCAGATTTCATGGCCCTGTTCTGTATTTCAGTGAAGGCAGCCCTGGGACAGCATGTGGTGAACATGGTGATGTTGCATTAGCAGTTAGGCTCAAAGGCCTTACAAGGCTTTTCCAACCTAAATGAGTCCTTGATTCTACGGAAGCTCTGCCTTGTTACAAGGAATAGGTAAGAGAGTGACCTTTGCTGAGCAGGTGCAATTGTCTGGGAGTTTTCACACCTGATTCCTTATGCAGACAAAATGTTTCCCTGAGTGATACACACTTGTGTCATTTTTTCCCCTGTACTTGCCCCAGGACTAGAGCTGAGATACTCAAAACAGGAGTTTCAAACCACCACTCATCCCAAGCTTCCAGACAGTTAACTCCCAGGAGATTACTTTTAGAATGAGCTCCAAGCTGAAAAGTTGAGTTCTCCTGCTGCTCAAATGATGATGTCTCTTCCAGCCACCTCTCTGCAATTTTTGTTTAATCCACACCTAAAACATAACCTCTCCTCCCTTCCCCCTGGCCCTTGGTGAAAAGCAGGGACTTTAAATCCTCCACAGAGCAGAGCAGAGGGGTGGCACAACACAAAGAGTTTGTGTCTCATTTCCTGCTTTCTGAGATTGCAACCCTAGCACACACACATATGGTGTCTACATGGCCTCCTGCACACTGGGAGATGCTGACACTTGTTCATTAGCAGCCAAAACTTCACAAAAGCCATGTCAGGCTGTGCCAGCCCAGGGAGAGCAAGGACAGGAACTCCTGGTGAGGTGACTGAGCAGGAGATGTGGGGGGTGTGGAGGGAGGCTGTGCTTCACACTCAGAAATTGCCACGCCAGATTTCCCTCTTCTCCAAAGATGCAGGATAGAGCTGAGGGAATTGCACTGACCATGAGTGTCAGTCAAGGAACAGGAATTGTCTGACAGGATTAAATGCCAGGCTATGGTGGAATGACACCAACAGGATGCAAGGATGCAGTCTAGCTTTGAAGCAGAGCATTGTGCTGGGAGCACCAGGGTGAGACAGGAGGGGAGGCTCTCCGAGCATCATCCACTGCAGCATCCCCAGGCAGAGTCAGGCAGGGCAGTGCTGCATTCACAGACACTAATTAGGCTGAGAGAGGCTCAATTTCCCCTGGGTAAACCTGAGCTGATGGGATGCTTTGGCAGGATGGAAGCACCACAGCTCTGGAGTTCTTCAAAGCCGAGGGAGTTTTGAATTAAAGAGGAACATGGGTCACAGTAGGTGCTTTGTGTTGGAAGTTCAGTGTCAGGCTGTTCTGCACAGCCACCACCTGTGTGACACCGGTGACCTGTGGGATCAGACCTCACACTGCAGAGGACAGGGCTTTGCTGGAAGAGTAGATGGGACTCTCAGGACTGGGGCTAGGAAGTGCTTCATGTTCACAGATAAATTTTGCTGGGTTTTTTTATTACATCCATGCCAGAAGTCAGAGGCAGAGGAGCTGCAGGAGATGGCTACACTTGGGGTAGAGGTGACTCAGACCAGAACATCCGTTGTCTGTGAGCTCCCAGCTCTGCTTCCTTGTCAGTCCAGTTGCCGCACTGGTATATTGGCACATCTGAGAAAGGGAGGCCACAGAAACCATGTCTCCAAGACAAAGCCAGAGAATCACATGGCACAGGCACTCCCTGGAGGCAGAGTGTTCCTACATATCTGCTGGATTACCAGGTTTGCCAGGGCTTTATTTTCTCTCTGGGATATGCTCTGTGTCTGCTCTCATTCTTGAGAGCACCGGGCAGCCCAGGGCTGCCTCACCCCTGGCCCCAGGGACATGGAAAGGTGCCCTCTCCTCAGTACACTCATGTGCCAGGTGCAGGTGATATCCACAGCCTGGGATGGAGTGGAGAAACCAGGTTTCTCCTCACCACTCTCAAGTTGTCTCATCTTGGCACCTTTCTCCCGAGGGTCCCGTTCACCAGCAGTGACAGCCATCACCTCCTGACAGGGAACCAGCACAGGTAACCCCACAGTGGATCCATGGACACCGAGTGCCACTCACTATTGAGTACCAACCTCACAGGGGCTGAGTTGCAAGCTCTGTGCTCATCCCCTTACTTTGTAATCCAGTGTGGAGCAGAAACATAAGTGTGAGGCTTCTTTAGCAGATGTGCAACTTTTCTGCATGAGCAATAGCTGTTTTGGGTCCATGGCTGGCAGAATCCAGGAAGTTTCTAATTGCCTGGGATCACAGAGATGCACACACACAGGGCCAGCACACACACAAGAGGTTAAGTCTGCTCCAGCTATGCGTGGGCAGTAGCAAACTTCATCAGTGCAGTGATTGTGATCTCTTGGCAGGACAGGGGCTGTTCGTGTTTCTGCTGGAGTCAAACCCTTGGCTGATGTCACCCAGGGCAGAGGAGCCCCTTCCCCAGGGTAACCACTGGCAGCAGCTCCCCGAGGCAGCCATCCCGTGCTCAGTATGCCAGCTGTATTTCCTGGAAGGCTCCGCGAGATGAGCTGCCTGTCACCATAAAGCAGAGCCTGGGCACTGACAGTGACCAGAGCTGGCGTTAATTCACTCCCCACCAGCTCCAGCTGTCTCCCACGCCTGCACTTGGTTTAACCAAGTAACCTCTGGTGGAATTTACAATCTTCCTATTTCCTTGATTTATTAGTTGCAGCCTCTGGGTCTGATGATTAGATGGCCTGAGCCCAGCTCTATCCCTTTTTTTGGAGTCTACTGCAGGTTATTTGTTTATGACAACGGCTGATAATAAAAAATACTCTGCCACACTTATTCCCAATCGCATCACCATGGCAACAATGATCAAAGTTTTCGAGTTTTTCCTCAAAAGAGTTTGCTAGTTAGGTTGTTTATAGAGATCTCCTTGTGTGCCAGGTAGGAGGTTTCTAGTGATTTATCTGGCACATGCTTTGTCAGTTATCTCTGTTTGTTTGTGCAGCTCAGCTGCTCTCTTCAGCATCTCTGCCCATTTCTCTTGGCCACTGTCCTTCTCAGCTCTCTGTGTGGCTCCCTAGACAGGTCACCTGTTCTCCTGTCCCCCCCGGCCCCTGATGTCAGGTCACTGCTTCCCTCCCTGCCCCTCTGCCAGGGTACCGGGACACTCACCTACCTTTACCAGAGCCACCTCCTGTGGCAGTGCAGGCCTGTCCCTGGTGTCACAGACAAGCTCTGGGATGTGTCCGAGGCTGCACAAATCCTGTGTGGGGCTGGGCACAAACCCTGCATGGGGCTGGGCACAAACCCTGTGTGGGGCCGGGCACTGCAGGCACTGCAGGGGTGGTGGGGAGGGCAGGGTGGGACAGGCATGGGGAGCAGCAGAGGCTGATTCGGGGTTTGACTCATCTGAGGTACTGTCACTGTCTGCACAGGGTGAGATTCCTTCCCCTCTGTCCCCACCGCCCTCCCCACAGTGCCTGGGGTGACAGCGAGGACGCTGCACTGTGGGTGTAGTCTTGGGTGAGATGGGCCTGACCCTGAGGCCCCATGGGCAGCAGGAGGTTCTCAGATCACACCAAGGGTTTCCAGCCAACGGGGTCCCAAAAAACAGGCATCACAGAGGGACCTGTGAGATGCCTTTCCATGAAACTTGATGCTCCTTCAGCAACAGCTTCCTCTTGCTGTCTCACACTTTACCCTTGGAAGGAAACAGTCACAAGTGAGGGGCCTGGTCCCACTTGGAGATGTTCCCACCCCAGAGGCTGCTGGCCCTGCACTACTCACATCAGTCTGCACCTGCTGGCTTCAGACACACACACCCAGCCCTCAGCATCCTAGGCTTTGCATGATGCTGCCCAAATTTATCCAAGCCTGATTCCCAGCCATTAGCTGACAGCCATGGTTTCCCTCCAGACAGTCCTTGTGCACACAAGATTTCTCCTTGCTTAGTCCCTTCCTGGAAGTTCCCTGTTCACCAGTGTCTTGTTGCCCTGTGGTGCACAGGACCGGTGCTCAGGACCAGTCCCAGGCTCTGGAGAAGGAGCAGGAAGGTGCATTAGCTGCAGGTGGGTTCCAGAAGCAGGTTCCAAAAGGACCTAGGACTCCTAGCCACGCAACCTGTCCCAGGACAGGCAGAGGGATTGCCCTCCTCCTCCTCCCAGTGTCCCTGCAGCTGAATGCCAGTGGCAGAGAGGTACCAGCAACGTCTCTGCCCTCTTCCCACCTATAATGGGAGCTGCTCATGCTGCCGAAAAACTCTACAGACCCTTTCCCTTGCTCTCTCCCCCTCAGATGACACTGCTGTCACCATCAGGCTCATCCTACACTGCGTCACCAGGAGTGTCTTCCCAAGCTAAAATCTCCTCTCTTATTCCTCACCCCATTCCCACCTCATGCCCTTGATCTCTCCTCATGATCCCAACCCTGCAAGTTAAATGCAGTTGAGGTTCACTCTTCTGCACATCTAAGAGGGATTAGATTGAGCCAAGGAGCCATCCTGAGCCCCGGCTGTGTCCAGGGGCATTGGCCATTGCCCTTCAGTAAGATCCACAGTCCACAGCAGCTCTTCAGGCACAGTTTGTTTAAGCAGTAAGATTTTGGGAGTCTCACCCCTTGATTTGTTTTGTTTCCTCTTTATTATCATCATTCACTTTAAACCAGTGCTTTATCTTATGAATATTGATTCTTTTGCCTCACTGGTTAGCGATTGTTTATTCCACACTAACATTTTCTGTTCCTACATTTCTGCACACTCAGGTGATTTATAAAGGTAGTAAAAGAAAGAGCGCTTGTTGCAGTGAACTCAAAAAGCTTTGCTGTGCTAAAGGGTCCTGGGAATAATAAATCAAATCTAACCTTGAGTCAGAGTGTCATCTCTGCTGCATTCACCCTCAGATGGAGTTATCCAGCACCACATCCAGAGCCGCACCATCCACCAGACAGCTCTGTCTGCCCAAAGCTGGTGCAGGGAGATTCTCCTCTCTCTGTGTGCCATTCATTACTGGCAAAGCCAGAGGCTCCCCAGGGAATGGGCACGGCCCCGAGGCTGCCAGAGCTCCAGGAACATTCGGACAGCACTCCCAGGGATGCCCAGGGTGGGACTGTTGGCGTGTCCGTGCAGGGCCAGGAGCTGGACTGGATGGTCCTGTGGGTCCCTTCCAACTCAGGATATTCTGTGATTCTGTGATTCTGTGATTCTATGAAAGCAGGGGATGGCTGGACTCCTGGAGAGTGGCTTCAGAAACTCCCCTCTCCACCTTCACCCCATGTGAAAAGGTCTTGCCAGCTCTGACAGACATGTCCTTGCAGCACACTTGTCACCCAGGACCTGGGAACCAAAGGCTGCTGGAATAGCTGTGCACCTTCACGTGAAATCCTGTCGTGCTCATAGCTGGACCTACTGCCTGGGAAGCAGCCCCTCCATGCACCCACAGCAGGCTCCCAAGGCTTTCTGCTCCCTGGGCAGCTCCACGGGCTGTTTTGGAGTGTGTCCAGACAGCTGCACTCAAACACATTCCCCAGCAAGGGCTGTGCTGTGACTGCTGAGAAACAGGAAAACAAATGCAATTGCTGAAGACACAACCCTGATCTCCTGTCACTGCCACACTGTGTCCTGTAAGGTCACCAGACCTTTGCTTACTGGCTCTGAGGTTCTCCATGCTGAGACCTTAATTCCTCTGTCTTTTCCAGGCCAGTGGAGCCCTTTATGTCTGTCCATCCATCAGCTCTGGCAGTCTCTGTCAGCACAGAAGGGAACAGTTCTCTTCACCTGAAGGCTGTGTGCTGATGTGAGGAGCCCCAAGCAGGGCTCTGGTCAAAGGGCAGGGGCACATCCCTGTCCATTTCCAATGCAGCTGGTTTCCTGGGTGTACGCCGAGCCAGGGGATGGCCCACTCTGGACCACTGGTGCAACGAGAGCCTGGAGGAAGGTGCCTCCTCACTGGGTCCAACTGGAGCAAGCCACTGCTACCCTGTGGTGGTGCTGGGCCCTGGGAGACCCTCCCTGCAAAGGCTGCAGGACGGGTGTCACAGTACCTGGTGGCCATGGGATACAGGAGGTCACACAGCCATGCCAGGAGTGTTCCTGAAGCCAAAGAATGGATGAAGGGAGGAGGGGGAGCCCCAAGGCACAGCACTTCCTCCAGCTGATGCAGAACAAAGCACACCCCAGCAGGCACAGTCACCTCCCAGGGAGATGACAGATGGGGTGACAACAGGCTTTCCACATACCCGCTGGGCCAGCAGGAAGATAAATCCATTTATTTCCTTTTCTGTTCCGTTGTCTGTGAGAGTGCTGACCCGAAGGACCAACCAGCCACTCTTTAGCCCCCAGGTACCCATGTCTGGGTGTCAGTGCTTGGAGGATTTAACACAGTGATCAAGAGCAAAAAAGAGCAAACCTGCCTAGAGATCAGTGCAGCTGTGCTGGACAGCACAGTGCAGCTCTCGTCCCAAATCCGCGCTCACCCAGTCACACACGTGTAAAGCAGTGCTGACTGTATCAGCAAGGGCTGGCTGTCAAAGCTGCCATCCCAGCTGGGACAAGCTGGTGTCTGTGATAAATTAAAGGTGATTCAGGATGTGCTATCAGAACCTTTCCTCAGTGAAACAAACTTAGATTTTTGCAAGAAAAATAACCAGAAGAAGGAAACCTACAGTTTCCTTGAAATGCTGTCACTGCAAAGAGAAAACTCAAGAAAATCACAAGTTGAGTGGTTTCTGAAAGTTTTCTGGTGGTGTTTTATCTCGCAGTCAGAGAATCAGGGAATTCCTACTGTGGACAAAATTTGGAATTTCAAAAATTCATCTCATTGTCCCCACTGATCACAGAGGAAGCAGAGGATATTTGTCCCACTGGACTCTCCCAAGGGATAGCTACCAACACAGCAATGGCTCTTTTGAAGAAGGACATCACTCCCAATTTTCACAGCTGGGAATGACCCCTCTCCACTGTAGCGACAGGGACACGGTGCAAGTGCGAGTGCTTGTCAGTTTGTCTGAGGACCATCCAGGAGACCCATCCTCATTTCTCCTCTCTTTGTTGAGCAGGGTGAGCCCAGTGTCCAGAGTCTGACATGGCAACAGCCCAGTGCCCACAGCTGCTGAGCACAGCTCCATTCGCTGCCAGGCTGCAAACCTGTTCCTCCTTTCCTTCACAGCAGAAATATCCCGTAAGTGGTCCCCTGGATGAAGGAGGAGTAATGCCAGAGAGGACAAAAATCAGGGTTATAAATAAAATTAATAAAGCTGTGGCATTTTCCTGGCCATATGGAACTACTCCAGCACCTGAGGCAGTGTCCTTCCACACCAACCCCAGGTTCCACTCCTCATGCAAACACAGCCCAAGGGTTCTGTTTCCATTTGGTGCAAACCAATTTCCCAGTCTTTGGAGCTGCCATTAAACAAAGTCATTGATTTCTTTGCCAAGAAACCCACCAGAAGAGATGGAAGCAGGTTGCCCAACCCTGCCTGTTCATGCCCCTCTCCCCTCACTGCAGAGCCCAAAGGACATGCAGTACCACACCAGGTGGAGGTGATGCTACCCCGGGACTGAGTAGCCACTGTAAATGATCATTATCTTCAGCGTGGGCTGAGCACGGGCCCCCCTACACCCACTGAGCCCACGCTGCCCCTGCACAGCCCATCTCCTGCTCCAGGTGAACAAGCCAGATTGGCTCTGGTGTGTCCCTGGCAGGCACACACCGACACCCCTGAAACAGGGGGTCTCAATTACTGTCACATCATCCCCCTGTGACAGTCATTCTTAGCACATCCCCTGTCCTACTAAATGCCCCATAGTCTCCCTCCTTATCTGAGCTCCCAGCGTGTAGCTCCTGGCAGCCTCACAAAGGAGGCAAGCCCTGAAGGGAATGGGATGAATATTCATGGTCACTCTGTCTGGAAGGAGAGGGGAGGCTCTCAGCACATCCACAGGTGAGCAAGACATTCATCAGAAAATTCACATTCAGGGTCTTATTCCTCTTACAGCATTAAATATTTAACAACAGAAACTTTCAAGTGTCTTCACAATGTAATTACAGTGCCAGGAGGATCAGCTCCAATTGCTAAGCCCAGCTCATCACTGGGATCAGCACCGCCAGCAGGAGAGCCTGGGTGGCCCCCAGTCTCACCTGGGCTTCCTAAGCACCTGCAAGGACAATTGCCAAAGCGAAAAAAGAAACGAAGGGTGTGAAAGTTGTAACATGGAGAGAGGCTGCAGGGACAGCACAGATGTCCAGGAAGATTAAAATGGAAGAAAAAGTCCCTGTTGCATTAATATAACAAAATCCATGGTGACAGGAAGATGGGGGATCTGGAAAGAGGACATGTACCGTTCTCAAGGGCAGCAGCTTGGGGAGGGATGCAGGCAGGGCAGTGGTGAAGGAGCTGGACCCAGAGAAGTGCAGGCAATGCCACAATCCCACCCCTCCAGCCAGGCACACTCCTGCCTTGAGCGCAAGGTGAGGAGAGAGGCAGCTTCTTATGGCTTAAAATACCATCCACACACATAGTGTGTTGCTAATTGTCTCTAACAGTCCTCGAGGAAAGCTGAGATCCAGTAGCATATCCACAGTCCATGCATCAAGAGAAAGCACTGACCATCATGCAAGGGAGATAGATTCCCAGGAACACTGGTTACACACCCCAGCAAGGACATAAGAGCAGTTACACCCTTGGATGCTGACAAAAAGGGAAAAAAAGGTTCAAATTCAATATGTCACTGGGTAACTGAAGAAAAACATACAGTTTCTTAGTGTAAATTAATGTGTCAAGGCTGAATTTGCAGGGTAACATTCTCCAGCAATATCAGTCCTTGGCAGAGAAGCAGCAAAGCTGATACAGGATTGAATTAATAAAGAATTAAAGGCTAGGAATATTATCAAGGCCAGTCAGAACGATGTCATGGAATGCAGCCCTTGCCCAGCGAATCTGTTCTCATTTGCAGGGGAGAGCACCCATGTGGCTGATAGGATAGAGAGCCCAGGCACAATCAGGCTTTACAGATTTGGATTAAAACCAGGTCCAGCCAATGCTGGTAAAGTTCATGTGTAAATATGCTGAGTGCTGGACAGAAATAGCAGATGTCCAAACAAGCAGGGAATTCTCATCAAATAAGAGTGTAATGGAGGGAATTTTGCGAAGGACAGCTCTAAACACTGGAACCGTGGGGAAGGAAGATGATGAGAGAGGTGGAGATGGAGACGATGGAGATGGAGATGGAGATGGAGACGGAGATGATGGAGATGGACAAAGAGATGGAAATGAGAAGGAGATGGAGATGATGGAGGTGATGGAGATGGAGGTTGGTCAGAGGAGAGTAGTTTGCCTGTTAGACAAAATTTGCAAGGTGCCAAGTGATGCCAAGTATGAAGCCGTAAGAGAAGAGGTCCAACTTCTGGGCCAGCTGAGTCTGTGTGAACAACCCACACTTTGATGCAGCCAGGTTGTAAGACCCAGCATAAAGACAAAGAGCAGCAGTTGCAGCAAATTCCCAGTGCTGCAGCCTCCCAGCCCAGGTGCAGCAATCCCTCCTCTGCTTCCCAGCCTGCAGAAAACCCTGGATAGGCAGGAGCTTTGCCTTCCCCAAGTCTGCCTGGGTTTCCCCATAGTTTGCTGCTCATGGTCTTCATGTTTCTCTCTCAGGGATCAGCAGGTGAGGTGGAGCTGCTGATTGTGTGAACACATGGCCTGGCTTTGCTCTTTGTTAACCATCCTGCTGAAATCCCTGAAATAAAGGCTGCTGAGAGAGAAAATCCTTCTCCCTTGCCCAGACTCGCTTCCTGGCAGCAGCTGCCTTGTTTTGCTCTGGTCTCACCCTTTGACAGCCCTGGTTGCATATTATTGCTTAATTATCATCTCGTTACACAGCCCTGGCACATTTTGCATGGCCTGTGCTCTGCCCACATCACTGGAGGAGCAGATAACAAATGGCTCTGCATGTCTCACTAATCAGACTAAACCCAGGATCACTATTCTGGTAAGAGCCCTGCTGATGAATAGGCATGAACCGCAGCTCCTGGGGATCCCAAATGTTTTTCTCTCCTCCTCCTGAAGCTCTGGGCACAGCTAGGCTGTTTCAGGAGGACGACGAGGCGTGTTTGACATAGAGCAGCCTCTGGGGCACTCAGCAGAATTCACTCTTGACAGACCATCCACGCACAGGGAAACCTGGGCCATCCTTAGAGGAGGACCACGGGCAGACATGGAGGATCTGGATGTCTGTCTTGCACCGAGTCCACAGAACAAGCACTCAGAACAATTCCAGGGCACCAAAAATGCAAACGACCAATAGTGAAAATAGTAACAATGGTCGAGAAGAAGAACAACAAGAACTTCAACAGAAGCAGCCTCCTCACTTCCCCCTTTTTCACCCTTTCTCCCACCCCATTGTTGCTCTCCTCTTCCTGACCTAGGGAGGTTTGCAGTGTGGGAGTTGATTATTAGCCACGTGCCCCTGGATCATGCCAAGTTCATCCTCCCCACAGTAGTTTATGACTGCACCACACTGAAGTGGATAGACTATGGGAATAAAGCTTTAGAAATGTTTTCACTGAGAAAGTGATCCACATAGAAATACATTGAAGTATGGATAGTTCTCCTACAGGAAAACGCAAAGCTGCTATTGAAAAATGTAAGTAATGTGATTTCTAATACCCAAGCAATGTAAGCAGAAATTGAAATTTTGCATAAATGTATATAAAACTTGTATTCATTGATGTGATTGATATTAAACAATAGCAATGTATTTGACAGAGAGATGTCATGATGAAACACCACAGATATGACAGCTCACAGCAGAATTTTATGTTGCAGTTCAATTTTAAACCCCCATCTGTCTCTGCAGATAAGACTTCCACACTGCCTCGGGGTCTCTGAAGGCTGGCCAACAGCATCCTTGCCACGGGATCAGTTTTCTCAGCCCTGGCATGGAGCAGAGGCAAAGGAAACATGAGCCTGTCCATGTCCATAAAACACACAACGGGGTCTGTGACATGAGGCTGCAAGATCTGAGCTCCCCTGCTGCGTGTGCCACTCCACACAGCTCTTCAGCCTGTGCTTAACCCCAGAGAAGTGCTCAGGTCTCACTGACACAAAACAGCAGGGCTGACAGTGAGCTCTGGGAATGGAGTGTTACCTTGGGATGCTCGTGGAAGATGGATGTGGCTGCTCATGATTGCTGCTGCTCCTCTGGTTTTTGCACAACAACAGTGAAAGCTGATTTTTTTTTCTAATTCAATTTTCATCCCACAGTTCATCACTCAGGGTCAGCTTCCGTATGAATGTAGTTGTCTGTCCCCGCACAGCCAGCAGCTTGGTGCTGTAGATGTTAATTCTACAGCTGAGTTTGCCCATATGATGTGAAATTGCAGTCAAATAAATGGTTGTGGGATCCAAGTGACAAAGAGCAAAGTCTGTGGGAGTAACACCAGCTCCACTGGGATGCGTGTGGATCCTGTTATACAGAGGAGCCAAGGAGACAAGTCTTCACCCAGCTCTGACTCTCCAGAGTCTCTGGACTTGAACTCTGAGAACCCTGTGGGTCCCTTCCAGCTCAGGTTATTCTTTGATGAAGGGTCTCAAGGTGAAGCCGTAGGAGGGGCAGCAGAAGGGTGCTTGGTTTGTCCAGCTGGAGAAGAGGGGATTAAGCTCAGACCTCACAGGGGCTGCAACTCCTCCCAAGGGCAGCTCCGGTCTCTGCTCCCTGGGACAGGGATAGGACCCAGGGAACGGCTGGAGCTGGGCCAGGGCAGGGTCAGGCTGCAGATCAGGGAAAGGTTCTTCCCCCAGAGGGTGCTGGGCACTGCCCAGGCTCCCCAGGGAATGGGCACAGCCCCGAGGCTGCCAGAGCTCCAGGAGCGTTTGGACAGCGCTGCCAGGGATGCCCAGGGTGGGATTGTTGGGGGGTCTGGGCAGGGCCAGGGGCTGGGCTGGATGATCCTGGTGGGTCCATTCCAGCTCAGGATATTCTGTGATTCTGTGATTCCATTACTGTGCCAAAACCCCTCTCTCGCCCACACAGAGCTGAGTAGAGGATGCTCTGGGGTGGCTGTTCCAGCCTCTTCGACTCTGCAACCTGATTTGATCCACCTTGTCCCTCAATACCTTCTGCCACTCACTGTGTAGGGCCCCATACAGCAACTTTCCATTTTCATTATATCCTTGCAATAAGGCAGGAACTGTCAGTGAAGAGAGCACATTGCTTTTCATTTTCAGGTAACTGATTATATGGGTGGGGCCTCCTCAGCATGTCACCTTCTCCTCCTCCTCTTCTGATGACAGTCTGAAATTTTCATCTTAGGGCCACTTTGTGATGATTTCCAAGATCCCAGAGCAATTAAGGTTTCCCATCCGAGCCCACTGTGTGATCAGACCAATCCACTTACTCCAGGTAACATCAGTGGCATGATGTATGGCAGAGACTTTCCCTTTGAACACCCAGCCCAGCACTGATAGTTGGGGTGCCAAAAGGAGCTGTGCTTCAGTGCTAATCACTTCTGAGTGTCCTCAATGTTATCGTGTCATAAACCGATACCCCACAGTGCACCTACAGAGTGATCCTGACCCCTCTCCCTGCTCTCAAAAGGAGCACTGTAATGGGCACAGAGAATATATATGAAAATATAGACAGGGTGAGGTACCATGCCCACATGAACAGACCAAGCAACGTTGTGGCCAGTTGCTCTGTACCTAATACAACAAATGCTTAGATCGAATTTGTTTCCTACTCATTCTGGCCCGATCTGTTGTTCTCTCAAGCCGTCAGTGTCCCACACTGGGCACCGAAGAAGGCTGTTGTGGTTTAGGACTGGTGTTCTCCAGTTCAGTGTTCCCACTGAAATACTCCAAACTACATGCTGCTCGCTCACTGCCCCCTCCCATTTTCCCTCCCCCTTCCCTCTGCAGGGGAATGGAGCTGAGAATTGGAGGCACAAAAGGCAAAGATCACAGGCTGAGATAACAATTTACTGGAAACAGAAATGAGATAAGAAAACCAACAGTAACAGCGACAAAATTAACAACAAAAGTGTACAAAAGAGAGAGTGATTCACGTGCCAAAATGCTCACCACGGACCCTGAGACAATGAACAAGGGCCAAAGGCTTCCCCCCTTCCACGTTTTTTGGACTGGAAGCCACTTCCTTCTTCCCAGGAGGCCAAGAGAGTCCTTTGCTCCGTCCCTGGCAATGACCTGAGATGGTATCGAACAGCAGGAGGGTCCTGGCTGAAACCAAGACAGTTTTCAATAAATTTCAGCCCTACTCCAGCTAGAGATTCAGAGATAAAGAGAAGGGCAAAAACTGGAAGCAGAGGTCTCTACTGAACAACTCCTGCAGCATCGCTTGCAGAGTCCCATTCGTCCCTCCGTGGTGAGTGTTGGTCTGAGTGGTCGGCAGGAGCTCTGCTCCACAGAAAAGCACTGAGGGAATGCAGGAACCATGTCCCTCTGAGCTCCCAAAGGTCGCAGTGACCTCGTCCCCGCTCCCTGCCTGGAAGGTGGTTGAAAACAGTTAATTTCAGTCCATCTCTGTCACTGACAAGCTGGCAAGGAGGACAGTTCCCCCATTAGCATTCTGCCAGACGCCTTCAGGACAGTTTAATTTACACGTGTATTATTTTTATGATTTAGAAGATTCACGGGGAACTGCCTAAGATTCAGATGTATCTGGAATGGGAGCTCCACACCCTTGTTTATTTGAAGATCTTTTTGTCAAATCATAAAATACTTTGGGTTGGAAGGGACCTTTAAAGGCCACTTGGACCACCCCCCTTGCAATGAGCAGGGATATCTTCAGCTAGACCAGGTTACTCAGAGCCCGTCTGACCTGGCCTTGGAGGTTTCCAGGGAAGCTTTTGAAAGCTACAAGCATGGAAAGTAACAATCTAGGGGGAAAAAATGGGTATGGCCAACTCACCCAGCACAGCCTTCTCAGCAGGCTCACAGGCCAGGGGGTTGCTATCTGGAAAGTTTAAACATGAATTTTGTGAGCAATTTGCACTCTATGGACTGCTGCAGACTGTTCTCAGTGCCCCCTGAGTGCTGACACGGGGAGGACAAGCCCAGCCACACATTTCTTCTCCTCTCACATTCCAGCTTGACCTCAGGAGGAAGTGTAGAATATGTGTAGGTGTCATGGAATCATACATAGTATGGTTCAGGTTGGAAGGGACCTTCCAGCCCCCTGCCATGGGCAAGGACACCTGCCCTTGGAGTAACCAGCCTCATCCCACCTGGCCTTGGACACTTTCAGGAATGGGGCAGCCATGTCTTCTCTGGGCAGCCTCTGCCAGGGCTCAACCACTCTCCTAGTGAAGAATTTCCTCCTAATATCAAAAGTAAATCTCTCCTCTGACAGTGTGAAGCCATTCCCCCTTGTACCATATGTATGTAGATATGGAGAAATATGTATGTAGAAACTGTGGAGTTCTCTACAATAAATAGAAATGTATGAAGTTTATGGGACTTCAGGGTTTTCTTCTCAAACATCCTTTAATCTCATGGCCCTATGAATTGTAGCAGTTCTGGCATGGAGTGTCCTGCATTATTTGTAGGTCAGAGTGGAATTCTTTAGGCAGTTGTGCCTCACCTTCTCACCATACCAGAGCTGTGACTGTCTCCCAGCAACCAGAGGTAAAGGAGAAAATCCTTATCCCGGCCTGGTCAGGCAAGCCTGCAAGAGGAGGGAGAATGTGCCATCTCCTGCCACGGGAAGCATCACAACCTAAACACACAGGGAATGAGCCAGAACGGATTGGATCCAGAATGTGGAAGCTTCCTCAACAACCCAGGATGTGCCAGCAGGATTTCAGTGGTCTTCCTCACTCACCACAGCAAGGAACCATATCTGGTCCCTCCTGTGGTTCCTGTTAGAAAATGCGAAGAACGACGCTTCACTTTGTAAAGTTTTAAAATTTATTAACAAAAATTAACAACAGGGGACGTCCGCAATACAAAATGGCAGCACAGAGCGCATAGCTGGCCAGAGGCACACTGCTCAGGGCCCGCGCAGCCCCTTTTATACCCTAGGGATGTCAGTCAGGGGTCTGGATACACCTGTCCAATCCTGGCCCTGATAGTCCTTGGCCCACCTTCACCTCCACCCATTTTGGGCCGACCATGCCAGGCCCTGCCCCTTGGGGCATGCTCTGTGTTAAGGTTGGGAGGTGTCCTCCCCTGACTGGCACCCTGATTGACATCTCCTGGGGAATTTTCTGGAAGCCCCGGCCAGCCTCGCTCATCGGCCATTTTGCCCACACTCCTTAAAATAGGAATTCTTTATAATTGAATATTATTCAACTGTAACTGGGGATTTTCAAAGAGGAAAACATTCCAACGGGGGCCAGAACATCATAACTTAATTAAATTTATGGAATTTACAGAGAACCAGAACGTTACAGTGTACAACTTAACTATGACTGGTAAAGCACTACGGCTTAATTATAACTTGTGGAACGTTACCGTATACAACTTACCCGTGACTATAACTTGTCAAATGAACAATTAATTACCTTTAATTCCCAATTATATTAACTGCCAGGTAATATACGAAAGCCAATCCACTTGTCATCCATGACAGAAAATCCAGGTAAAAAGCAATATTTTGGGGATTTTTTCACAGGTGTCAATGTGCAGGTGCAGCTTATCCAGGATTAACAGGGCAGATCATGAGCCCTTTGTTCAGGCAGTTTCCTGGGAGCAGAGGCAGGAGTGTGGATGCACGTGCCCTTCTCCGTGATGTGTCACACAGCTGGGCTTCTCCCCTCCTCCTGCTCTTCCCTGCCCTGCACAAAGCCAGAGTGCTCCTGCTCTGGAAGAAGTAAAAGAAAGGAGAGACTGGAGCTCTTCATTCATCTGTGATGGCTGCAAGGGGAACAAAAGCCTTGGCTCAAACTTAGACAGTTCTCAATGCCAAGAGGAGCTGAGCTCTTGGCACGGCAGAGGTTTTGGACCCAACCATAGCTGGAGAAAGCAAGTCAGAATAACGCCTCGAATGAAGGGGAGGAAGGGGCCACCTGGTAGCACGTGGGTCAGGCTGAAGAGCTGCCAGCTGCTCTTCCCTGGCCCTACAGGGACTGATCGATGGCATTTGGCATCTTTCATCTGCAGCCACTCAGTGCTGATCCCAGCCAGGCTGAGCAGAGCTCCCCTCTGCCAGCCCAGCAAATATATCTGCTAAGAGAAGTGGCTCACCAGGGTCTGCTAAAGAAAATCCATTCTGCACTGAAGCCCAGAGAGCCTGCAAGGAGCCTGTCTTTGGCAGACGAGCTCAGGGAAGAGTTAAAGCACAGCATCAGGCTTTCAGCAGGGAGAAAAAGTTGCTCTCCTGCCTTTCTTTTCTTTTTTTTTTCCCCACTGTTAAAAAAATGCCTCATTTTCACTTCAGTGAAACTGGAGAGGCAGGAAATAATACAAAGGCTCTTTACAAAGCCCAGCTTCTTTCTTCTGTGGCATCTGTGCTGAAGTATCTATGATGGTAACAGCCTCTGCTTTCTCTTCACAGGACTCAGCTTCATCAAATATTCCCTCTCTTGAGGCTGTGCGATGGTGGGATTCCCTCTCCCAGCTCTATTGCTTTTCCAGTCACACTCTGAGCTGCTTACAGAGCTCAGGCAGAGAAAAAGGAAAACCTATTCTGTTTGCTGCTTCTAGTGAGAAGAAGGGGCTGTGGCCCCCCTTCGCCTCCCCAGCCCCAAGGAAGCTCCCCCATGGGCCAGCCAGACCACGGAGGGGTTGATGACAGCACTGTCACCCCCGCAGATACACATGTCAAATCACTATTTTCCAGGCATATTTTAATCCCCTTTGGATTGCTCTAATCTAAATAATTAATCAGCGCTGAGTCCTTCCCTCTTCACTTGACAGGAGTGGTGGGAGCTGGTTGTGCTCCCTATGCAGCACCTGCCAGCCCTGACAAAGGCACAGCATCGCTGCCACCCCCCCTCTTCCCTGTGTTCCCTCTGTCCCCTCAGGGCCCCTCAGGCCCAGCTGGTCCCAGGACCCCAGCAGATCACTATGCCTCATTTTGTGGGTTCATCCCAGGCAGCATGGGCTGGCAGAGGTGAGGGCTCCCCACCTTTCCCTACCATCCCCAAGACCCCCCACTCTACACCTGGTCAGCAGCTCTACTCCAGGACAGTGACATCTGCTTGTATGGCAGGTGACAATGACCTGCTGGTCAGCTTGGAGAGGAGCCATCCCGCTGTCCCCTCAGCCTCTGCAGGCAGCCATGGACCCTGAGGGCATTGCAATTCCCCAGCACAGCTCATGCCACTGTCCCTGTTGTCACCCATCCCCCAAGGAGAGCCTGAGGACAGCCAGCCTGCCGGACACACGTGGGCAGAGGGCCATTCTGCTCCTGTCCTGCAGCCCCTTCCCCTCTGCGGGGCCGGGAGCTCATCCCCCTGGCCAGTGTGCCTTGGGCACGTCTGGCAGGACCCAGACGGGGGCCTGGGGATGAGAGGCGATGGTGTCTGTCCCAGAGTGACCGTCTCTCTAACAGAGGGGATGCAGCACAGGAGTGGGGAGGTGTCACACCCCGGGCTCAAGGAGGTGCCAGGGGACCAGGGAACATCCCAGCACCCTTGTTCAGAGTGGGGAAGCAGCCCCAGGATACCCCCAGGTCCTGCAAGCAGCAGAGGCCACAGCAGCAAGGGCATGAGGTGACCTCAACAGCATCTCCTGGACCTGCAGCAGTGCAGGCAGTGCTGCAGTGTCCTCCAGCTGCCCGGGACATGTGCACACACAGGTACCAGCCTGTGAGCCACTGGCTTTGCTCAGGAGTGTGGGAGCTCTCTGATCACTGCTCTGGGAGCTGCCAAGTCCCAGCGTGGGCTCTGGGTGCACCCTGTGCAGCTCCTGCCCCAGGGAGATGCTCTCACCCAGGCATAGCAGAGCAAGCACCAGGCCCGGCTCAGCCCTAGAGGCTGGGCAGTGCACCCAGCACGATGCTGGTGATGATAGGCAGGCTGCTGCTGCTGAGGGTCTCTTAATCCCTCCTTTCCCTCTCTGGCCCATCACTGCTCTGGGAAGTCTTCTCTCAACACTCTCACGCTCACCCCAAATGCTCCAGGAGATTGCACTCCTGCTGTTTTTCTTCCAGAAATATCATTTTCATAATAAAAGTGTTGCTGTTTTCACCTCTCCCTGGTGCAGACACACTTTGTTCTCTTTCATGTTTTAATTCTCAAGTTCCTCTCCAGTATTTCCACTGTAAAAATTGACTCAGAACAGCACATTTCACCTCCTCCCACAGGTCCACACAAGGGCAGTTTCCCTGTCCGGGTGGTGGAGGACATCCCATGAAACACTGGCCAGGCTTCCCACTCTCCAGGAGACCTGGAGCGTTGCTCCTGTTCCCCAGGCAAGGAAAAGACAACACTGGAGCATCCTGCCCCAGGGCACCCTGCATGTGTGTCCAGAGACCAACTGCTCCAACCACAGAGAACCAGGGATGGGCCGCAGAAAGGACGGATGGCTTAGGAGCCATGTGAAGATGTGAAGAGAAGAGGACCCTCACTCGGGTGATGGCAGAAGGGACACACTGGGGGTCAGCATGTCCAGTGCTGTGTCTGTAGCTCCTCCCTGCACCTCAGCAGCTCCAGGTGCTGCGTTATCCCCATGGGAATACCAGCCGGAGCCACAGAAAACATGGATAATGTCCAGGCTCGCTGGCACAGCACCTGCATTCCTGCCTGCGACCACATGGGCTTGAAGGGCCAAAGTGGCTCTGGCACAGCATGGGCAGGGAGGCTTTCAGGGTCAAACCCAGATGGGAAAAAATGGTGGAAATGGTTTTGAAACTGCATACCTGCTTCCTCATTTACCAGTTCTGCCTGATTTTGAACTGGATAAAGATTAGAAAGCAATTTAGGAAAACAAATAAAGCAAAAGCTAAACCAATATTTTTTTTCCCAGGAAAAATATCTTGATTTTTAGCTGATGTGAAAAAATATTTGGATTTGTGCTCACAACTTTCGTTTGGGCTCAGTGGGTCTCCTCTGGGTGAGGGCACTCAGCCCCAAGGCCAGGCTGAGGGGGGAAGGAGCAAGAAGAGTTTCTTCAGAAGGTTTCATCTCACAAAAACAGCAGAGGTGGACCCAGTGACCCCCAGTCCATGATGAATCCCCATGAAGATTCCCACACCAGGCAGCACAGCTCTGCCATCCAGGTGGCACAGAGAGATCCCCAGCTGGGTGGGAAGAGTGGCTGCAAAGGGTGCAGCACCTGAGAAGGTGTTTCAGGTGTCCTCCAAGGGTGGGAGCCCACACCCTGGGGAGCAAATGCAAGAATCAGGCAGCCCCAGCCACGTGCCCGAAAGAAACAGAATCTCGGAGTGCTCCACTCTTGGTTCACCTGTACCACAAGCCGTGTCCTCCTGCAATTACCTAACACAGCAACATCACAAGTTATTTACATATTTATGTAGTATTTACCCCAAACCTCATAATACTACAAAAAACTTGATCATACAGCTGGTAATTTAAATGAAAAATTGTTATTCATACATTTTCATTGTAATGTCACATGTCACAAAATATTACGAGTTCATGAGGCAGCCAGGGCTCTGCTAATAATTAGAATACATTACCACTTTGATGAGGCATTTACACAAAACTGCAGAACCATGTTAGAGCTGCTGAGATGTTCCCAGCACCCCAATTAAAAAAATGTCAGAGGCTTTTATTTACTCTACTGATTGTGCAGCATAAATCCCACCTTTTGCCTAATTCCAGACACTTAGCACACAGCAGGACATAGGTGTTGTCACCTCCTGGTCCCCCTCAAAATCCTCGGGGTGCAGGTGCTTTGGGCTCAGCACAGCCAGTGCCTCTGTGGCACCAGGTGTGAACAAGTCTCAGTGCTTGGAGCAGCTGTGGGGACAAGAGCCATGGCAGAACCTGTGAGGGACCTTTCTTTGGGAGATGCAGAGGCTTTGGGTGTGCCTGCAGACCCAGGGTGGGAGCTCTGCAGGGCACAGATGGCCCAGGGGATGGATGGGCAGAGGGCACAGGGTCTGTGGAGAGCAGTACCTACAGGGTTAGTCAGGGCCACACCTGCCCTCTCACCTCAGATCCCTCCCTACTGTCCCCTCCGTCCCATTTCCCAGCCCCCCAGCCTCTGCTGAAGTACTTGACTCCCTCCTACCTCACCTTCTACAGCCCAGCCCATCCTGCTGGTCCCTTCACATAAACCCTTCACCAGCCATTCCACCTCCTGATGCACAATCAGTCCCCTCAGCCCCATTCCAGGTGTATGTCCCCCAACCCTTGGTCGCTCTGGCTCATCAGGCCCCATGGTCCCACCAGCAGAGAGCCATGGTTGCTCTGCTCCCCAGGTGCACCTCACCTCAGAATCCAGCAAGGGCATCAGGGATAGCCCTCAGCCTGCTCCCAGCTGCTGCAGTGCCCTCTGGGCCTCATCTGAGTGCCTGTGTGGAAAGTGGAGATCCAGGAAGGAGGGTCCAGTCCTGCCTGAGCCCCTCCGTGCCGGCAGAGGATGCAGTGGGGCTTTCCCTGGAGAGCTGAGGGGTGTAGGACACATCAGCTCTCTGCTGACCAAGCACAACTACCCCACCGCAGTGAAGGCGTACAGCCCTCACTGCCAGGCAAATGTTTGTTACGTTTGGGGGTTTTGGTAGAAAATACACCTTCCATTGACCTGCCCACTTATCCCATAGGGCTGAGGGAAGCTCTGTCTCTGCGTAGGCTGCTCACTGAACCCAGCTTTTGGGTCAGCCCAGTCACCCACCTTCTGCAGCCCAGCCCCCGGCAGCCACCCCAGACCCTCCTAGAAAGGCAGGTGGCCACCCAACAGTGGCACCATGCAGGGAACTGAGACCTTCAGGGAGAAATAGATGGAAGGAGCAATTACCTTGGCAGGCATGTCAGCAACGAGCTGTGAAGTTATGACAAATGCCCCACAGCACCCTCCAACAAATAACCAGAAGCTGAGAACGCAGCACGGAAGCCCCAGATGAACAGGGAAAACCTGCCCTTGTCTCTGGAATCTTTCATGCCACTGGGTTCATTATGGTGTTCGCTTTTCCTGATCCCATGGGAAGCCAAGGCAGAGCCCTCGGGAGCAGCACATCTCTGCTGGCAGCACACACCTCGTGCCAGGCTCACGCTCACAAACACCTGGAGGTCCGGGCAGAAGAGAGCTGGGGTGCACAGGGAAAGGGATGAACTGCAGGTAATTAAAGCAGGGAGGAAATAACCAACCAGGGCAGGACAGAGCTCAGGGACCATAGAATTGTGGAATCTCAGAATGGTTTGGGTGGGAAGGGACCTTAAAAAGCTCACCCACCCCCCCCCTGC
>VZTF01004093.1:45067-103687 GCA_013397755.1 Cnemophilus loriae | reverse complement strand
TCGGGAGCAGCACATCTCTGCTGGCAGCACACACCTCGTGCCAGGCTCACGCTCACAAACACCTGGAGGTCCGGGCAGAAGAGAGCTGGGGTGCACAGGGAAAGGGATGAACTGCAGGTAATTAAAGCAGGGAGGAAATAACCAACCAGGGCAGGACAGAGCTCAGGGACCATAGAATTGTGGAATCTCAGAATGGTTTGGGTGGGAAGGGACCTTAAAGCTCACCCAGTCCCACCCCCTGCCACGGGCAGGGACACCTCTCACTGTCCCAGGCTGCTCCAAGCCCCGTCCAGCCTGGCCTTGGACACTTCCAGGGATCCAGGGGCAGCCTCAGCTTCTCTGGGCACCCTGTGCCAGAGCCTCCCCACCCTCACAGAAAACAGTTCCTTCCCAACATCCCATCTATCCCTGCCCTCTGGCAGGGTGAAGCAATTCACCCTTGCCCTCTCAAGGATGTCCAAGGCTGCAAAGCCAAGAGGTCCCACAGCTGGTCTCAACTCAGCTGGTGGCTTCACATTGCTGTCAGTGACATCTGCAGGTGTGTTGTTGCCTGCTGGCAGCAGGAACAGTCTGCCAGGAGTGGTGGGAAGGGGAAAGGGAACCCTCAGGCTGTGCAGAAATGGGCTGAGAGCCTAAAACCCACCTGTGGCTGCTGGGACAGTCAGTGATAAGCAGCACACCCTGCTCAGCTGCACTCGAAGGGAAGGGGTGGTGCTGGAGGGGCCTGGGGTGACAGATGAGGACATAGGAAAGCACAGTTTTGGGGGGCCCTGGCAGCAGGAGTGGGGCCCTCCCCATCCACCAGTGCCAGCATGTGGAATGGTCCTTGTGCCCCTGGCCCTGCACGGCCATCCTTGGCCCAGACCTCAAGCCTGGCAGGGTTTAGGCACAGTGCTAAGGGTCCAGCACCCCCTTGTTCCTCCCATGGCAGGAGGGGGGTGATGCAGCAGCTCCTGGAGGGCTGAATGACCCTTCAGCGTCAGGAGGGCACTGTGAGTCAGAGCCACAGTCAGAGAAGGTGACAGCCACTGGCTGTGACCCCAGGCAGCATCAGTGACTGTGGGCAGGACAGAGCTGACAAGGGCTCAGACAGGCTGGACCCACTGCCTGCCTGAATCGTGGCGGGGCTGGGATAAAAATAAACCTTACAGGAAACATCTGAAGGGAAATGTGGGCTCAGCACTGTCACACAGTGAAACTCTGCCATGGCTAGGGCAGGGACAAGGCTCTTCAAGAGGTGAAGCTGCAGATCTGCCCCAGCACACCCAGCTCACCTTCGGGCTCTACAGCTCTCTGTGCTCCCCCTGGACCCAGCCAGGGCTCAGCTCTGCTCCCGTCCGCCCTCCTGGCTGAAGCTCTACATCCTGCTGCCTTTGTGCCATAGTCTGAAAGCAGACCATGGAGTACTCTCACTTGGAGTTGTGCCTTCTGCAGAATCTGTTACCCAGGTCTTTAATTGCACATTGTGAAAGTATACACAGGACTAATCATACCATGAGAAATTTTGGTCAGAAAGAAACAATTGCACGATTGGCCTCTTAAAAGCAAGATGCCTCGCAAACACGTGAGTAGCACTATAGCAAGAGAAAAAACTTTCCCAGTCATTCAGGTGTAGAAGAGCCCATCTTTAGGAAGAGAGAAGCACTTTATTTCAGATCAAAAAGGATGACCCCTAGGGATCCTTACCAGAAGCTGTAAACTACATCATAAAAGTGAAATAACTTTTACCTAGGCTCACAAAAAAAAAAGAAAAAAGCCTTCCTTTCAAGAGTATTCTGTGTAGCTTAAAAATGACTCTTATTAAAATGAATCAATTTCATAAGCATGCTAACATCTTTATTCCTCAAATGTTAAGTAGAACATTTAGAACTGGAGAATGTATCTCTGAACACCTTCCTTACATCGAAATTCATGTTTCTGCATAAAGGTCAAAGCTTTTCTGGGTGTTTTTTCCTTGATAAGCTCCTTCAGAGGTGTTTATTTACAAATTATCTGCTTCCACATGTAAGCCTCATATAATAACTCCTGTTGCTTTTGTTCTGAGTGTGGGAGATGGAGGTGTACAAATGTAGCAAGGCCATTTGATGTCATAATTGGAGCTCAAAGCAGGCACTGTCTGAGTACAGAATGGAGCAGAAGTGGGCCCAGCCCTGATCTAAGCAGAGCTGTGGGTGCCTCACCTGGCACACTGACCTGTGGTACCTGAGCTGCCTCCTTTGGGTGGCAAAAGCCCCTCAGCCACCTGTGACCCTCTCCTGCTGGTCACAGGTGCTCTCAAGGGGGACAGTGATGCTGCCCAGTACAAACACAGCAGGACAGGACTCACTCCCCAAGGGGTTACATAAAAAAGACAATCACAGAATCAGCTGGGCTGGAAAAGACCTTTGAGATTGAGTCTAACCTGAGACCAACACCACCACGTCAACCAGACCGTGGCACTGAGTGCCACATCCAGTCCTCCCTTAAACACCTCCAGGACTGGTGACTCCACCACCTCCCTGAGGAGCCCCTTCCAATGCCTGCCCAGCCCTTCTGTGAAGAACTTCTTCCTAATGTCCAAATGATGTCTGCAATGAGCGATGATTGTCCTGTTTCAAAACTCTCTCTAAAATTTCACTTTCTCAAGAACAATAGTTATGCTGAACAGTCATAGAACAGAGATTTGTCCATGGGTAAAGTAAAGTGTCAACTCCTTTAAATTCCTGATGATCTCAAGGGACATTTGAGAGAGTGGAGCAAAGCAGAGAGGTGAACACTGCAGATGCTCTGGGACTCCCCCAGCACAGCAGCAGAAGCCACCAGGGTGATATTGCACACATACAAAGGGGCTCCATAGCCATGAGCAGGTCAAAGCGTCCAGCCAGGGAAAGGATGACAGAAATCACAGTTTCCTTTGAGCTCACACAGTTCAATTTTTTTTGGTAAGCAGTGGCTAGACAGCTAAAGCAGGGAGTCATGACACCCCCGGGTTTTAATGCCACACACCACATTATTTCCTCAGCACTGAGAGCAATAGGAGGCTGTCAGTGTTCTGGCAAGGAATCAGAGTTAATGTATTCTCATAATGAATTTAATGGGATAATGAAATGCTGTTGTAATTGAAGGTATTAACATCTTCTCCTGTTAAATACCAAATTGCTTAGACCATGTGTTCCTTGAGAAAAGACATGAGCTAATCTTGGTAAACACAGAGAAATAGTGGGATTTAATTTGGGTTTAGGATCTGTAATGTATCTCTGTATCCAGACATTTGGTGGGTTTCAATACTACTCCTTTGAGTGACTTCTTTTAAATAACTCATTTAAATGCTTTCTTTGGTTGCATTGGATTTAACTGAGATTAATCAGCTTTACATATGCAGATACTATTTAGATTATGTGAGATATGTAAAGAGGATTCTCCAGCCTGTGAATTTGGCTATTGTGCCTATCTCTAAGATCCTTTAATTATCTAAAGTGTGTAAGGGGAAGCTCACCAGCAGCTCATTAAAGGATGTGCTTTGTCCCTGGCTGGCAGAGGACAGAGACCCTCCAGGCACACATGCTCTTGTCCCACATATCTCAATTATCAGCTCCCAGCAGAGCTAATGGCTGCAGCCACTGTTCACCATTCCTGTTCTGTCTCCTTTTCTCAATAATTAAAAAGTCACGTTCATTAATTGTGATTGTTGTACCTGCCTCAGCTGTGGTGGATAACAGACCAATTCGATGTCTTGGGATCAGCAGACACTGAGCAACACTCAGCCTCTGGGCATTCAGGTGCCCCTTGGCTAAATTTCAGCCTTTTCTTTAAAGAGAATTATTGCCAGCCAGTCAGGAGATCCCCACGAGAGCTGGGCTAAGGGCAATGGCCCCAACATCTACCCGTGGGATGGAGGAGAAACCTTCAGAGTCTGACTTCACTCATCACATCTGCAGCCACACAGAGCTTTGGACTGTGGCAGTGACACTGTGTGAGGATTTCCACCAGCTCTGGATAGTGCCTTCCTGGTGTTCCACCTGCACCCCTCAGAGCCACTGAGGAGGTCCATGAACTGCAGGTACAGCCCAGACCTCAGCAGCAGCATGAGGAGAGCAGGAGATGCAGGAGTCTCCAGCAGCAGATTCAGTTTGAATATTGTCTTTGCTGCCTGGGTCAGAAGGGACAGTTATTGATGTGCCTGGAAAATGAAAATAAAAATGCATATTTGTTAAAGAATCTAAAAATCCAGACCTGTATTTGTCCAGGTCTCACAGGGACATGCTGGCTTCTCATGGAGAGTTTCCAACAGAGAGATCACAGCAGACTCCCAGGGCAGCATCTCCTCCATCCCCCCAGCTGGAGCCCAGGAGGAGAGAGGAGGGTTCCTCATGCAAGCACGGATATTGTTCTTTTGGTCTCCCTCGGCCCCTTCCTGCTTAACCACTCCCCTGGCAGCCAGGAGCTGCTGAAGGAGCCCAGGGATAAAGGAGCTGCCTGCACCTCATTTACAGTTTTGTAATTATTCGTTTGGGTGGCAGGCACACGGCCATTCTCTAGAGCCCGGGACTGGTCTGTTCCCCACTCTTCAGTTCAACACCACGTTCTGCCAAATTTTAGCAGTTCTGTAGGTCTCTGCTTAAATAAATTTTTTAAAATAGTTGGAATAATAGAGAGGTGCAGAGAAAAAGCTACAAAGTTGATTTAAGGGCCAGGAAGAACACCTTCCATGCAGAGATTTAAAGGCTTCAAGCTGGTTAGGTTTTAAAGAAGACGACTGAGAGGTGACTTCATCATCGCATCTAAACTCCTTCAGGGGAAGAAAATATCTTGCAATAAAGACTCTGTGACTGCAATGCGAAAGGCAAAACAAGAGCTGGGAGCTGAAGCCAGCAACATTTGAATTATAAATTAGACTCTTTTTTGGAAGGAAAACATTCATCCACCACTGAAAGTAGCCTGAAGAGATCTTCCGGAAAGATGTGTTTCAGTCAAACCCAAGTCACTGGATGCACTGCATGATGAACCTGGTGAAATGTAATGGCCTGTGATTTACAGGAAATCAAGTGTGATGATCTAATGCATCTCTCTGGCTTTAGTCTCTGTGAATCTATTAAATAAAACCATCACACAAGCTGCAAGCCAGCAACAAATTCCTTCTACTTGCCACATACCTGAAAATGAAGAAATGGCTGGAGCTCTCCTGGAGGCACATCCCACTCTGGAAAGAGACAGACAGATCCCTGCAATGTCCAGAGGGGAGGCTGGGGGGAAAAACACTTTTCTACCTTGTGTCAGCTTAGTGCAGTTTGAGATGGATGAAGAAATGGCTGAGATCAAAGACCCAGAGAAGCTGTGGCTGCCCCTGGATCCCTGGAAGTGTCCAAGGCCAGGTTGGACAGGGCTTGGAGCACCCTGGGACAGTGGAAGGTGTCCCTGCCCATGGCAAGGGGTGGGACTGGTTGAGTTTTAAGGTCCCTTCCAACCCACACCATTCTGGGATTCTGTGATCCTCAGGCTTTGGGGGTTTCACAGCCCCTGGTGCAGGGGAAGGTACCGATGAGCTGGGGATGGGCAGCAGCTCAGCAGTGCCACAGCCCCACTCAGGAGCCTGTGGGCGGAGACAGTGCAGAGACTCTGATGAGGCACCCAGCGATGCCCTCAGCTCAGGGCTGACCCCTTTCAGGGGTGGGGCCTCTGGGGACAGCTGACCTCAAATAGGGGTGCACAGCCCCAGCTCCCAGGTGGAGCAAACACCAGGATCGCTGCGTTTTCACAAACACGACCCACAGCAGTGGCACAGAGTCTCCTGCTAACTCCAGAGCAGGTCCAGAGCCTGGCAAAGACTGAATCCCGTGTCCCCTCTCCTCTCTGCACCCCACTAGGAGCATTGAAGAAGACAAGCTAAGCCAGCAAGCCCTTCCCTGGGTGGGTGGCAGAGGACATCCCTGTTATCCTGTCCTCTGGAAGCCACGGGTGTGCTTAGTATTCACAGCACAGCCCAATTATTTATAACAGTTATTTTTCATTTTGAGTTTCAAGGTATAATAAGGTGGTTATAAAACTGATTTAGGGATAGAAAAGTTTGATTATAAAGGGAAATTATTCGAAGGTTTGAATGGAAGGAATAAGTTGTATGAAATAATGGTGCTGTTGGAGGGAAGAGATGCACTGAATCAAAATCCTTTTAACTGTTCCCTTGCCCCAAGCATGGCCATCCCACCAGCCCTCGTGTTCCAACAGGAGGGCTTAGGTTTCCCAAGGAAAAAATTCACATTCCCACTGTCTCTGAGCCTATCACAGAGCAGGGAGGGCAGGAGGAAATATTCCCAGCAAAGGGAAACCTGCACAGAGGGATCTGGAGTGCAGGTTAGCAGGGGGAATGACAACTGTAGGAACTTTATGATACAACACTTCACCTCAGAAACTGATATAAAATTGATGGAGTGGAAGCAGGCAGAGGAGCAGACAGAGGGCTCAGCCTCCCTACATGCAGGATGGGAAGGAATGGACTGTGTTGAAAGACAGAAAACCCCTGATTTTTCACTGTGGTGGGACCTGTTTTTTTCACACCTCGGTAACAGCACCTCCTGAAGAGCAGAGGAGGCTAAACAGCCATTCCCACTCCTCCTCACACTGAAGGCCGTCTGCTCGTACACAGCTTGGGGCACTGGGAGGGGTGGTATGGGCTGTCCTGGTCCACGAGGAGATCCCTGCTCTTCCCTGCCCACCTCCCAGCCTGCAGTCCCCCAGACCTCATTCCAGCTGCACCAGTGCTGCTGCAAGGTACTTGGAAAGGGACAGACCAGGTTTGGCTTGCTACATAAATCAAACTTTAAATATTTGTCATTAAATAAACTTCCATTAAAAAAAAAAATGTTGTTTGCTTGCACTGTGGGAGGAATTAACGTGTTGTTTTGCAGTGGCTTTATCCTTCCTGACATGGACAAAGTCCTGCAGAGAGGAGACCTCTGCCCTGCTGCTGGGAGAAGCTCTGCAGTACCCAAAGCCTTCATCTGTAGCACATTCATAAAATCATGGAATCATGGAACAGTTTGGGTTGGAAGGCACCTTGAAGCTCGTCTCATTCCACCCCAGGCACAAGCAGGGACACGTTCCACCAGACCAGGCTGTCCATGTCCATCAGGCATTCATCCTGCAAGGCTACAGTGGGAATGTGCAGCTGGATCCCTGCCTTCCCAGCCTGTGGAGAGGCAGACCCTGTGTGAATGCACCCAACAATGCCAAGGGTTGGGCACAGAGCTGGGGCCGGGGACAAACATGGGGATGCACCACTGCTCAGGGTCCCCAGAGCCGAGCAGCCTCTCCTTAGCCGGGGCATCTGCCAGGGACAAAAGCAGCTTGGTTCATCTCTGCTCCTGAGAACTCTATCCTGCTCCTCTACCCCCTGCTCTGTTCAGGGCACGCAGGGTCAGATCTGGCTCTCAGATGGAAGATTATCTCAGCAGTCTGGGCTCTGGCTGCAGCTTCTGCAGGCACGACAACCTTCCCAGGATGACACTGAGCAGCAACAAGAGCCAGGGGGATGACAGGCCACAGCAGTGCAGGAGGAGCTGGGGAGCATGAAGCTGGGCCAGGGCAGGCTCAGGCTGCAGAGCAGGGAAAGGTTCTTCCCCCAGAGGGTGCTGGGCACTGCCCAGGCTCCCCAGGGAATGGGCACGGCCCCGAGGCTGCCAGAGCTCCAGGAGCGTTTGGACAGCGCTGCCAGGGATGCCCAGGGTGGGATTGTTGGGGGGTCTGTGCAGGGCCAGGGGCTGGGCTGGATCATCCCTGTGGGTCCCTGCCAACCCAGGATATTCCATGATTCCATGAGCAAGACAGTGAGCAGGTCTGAGAGGTTCCAGTCCATCTACAGCCACCTGCTCCATCAAAACACTCTGGGAGCGAGCTCCAGAGAATGGGGCAGGACGAGGCCTAGGGCTTGAATATAGACTGGGAAACACCACTGCCAGCAACGCTCCAGCTCTTTGGGATGCAGATAACCACAGCCAGCAACTTCCTACTGGGAAAGGAGACAGAGGATTCATCAAAGGATACAAGTCAGCAGGACTGTTATTAGGCGGAGATGATAAAATTGCTAATAATGAGGCAGGGAAGACAGGAGCAGAAATATTTATGTGCTGTATGGAGGGGAGCCTGAGGATGTACTGGCTGTCCATGAGAGCCAGGGAGAGTTTCCCTCGCTGCTGTGGAGGGTTAAACGCAGCCTCTCACTGGGAAGCACTTCCAAACTAATCACAGCAGATGAGGTACCCCAGCACCCTCTGAGCTAACAAGGAGATATCTGGCCGTTATTAATTTTGACTCCATCAGAGACAACAGGGAGCTGAAGGAGATAGGGAGAACACTGATGTTTTACTTTGCTGTGTCCCATGAATAAAGTAGGTTTCTCATCTGAAATCAGTCGCAGAAAATAACAGGAAAACCAACACAAGTTTCAGCTGATAAAGGATTAAATTATGGAATTAACAGCAACCAGCGTAATTGCAGGCAGGCAACTTGTTTCTGGCAGGCTGCATGGGAAAGGACCAGAGCCGTGCCATTGCTTTGGGATAAAATTGAGGAACAGCACCAGGAACCAGCACAAGGACTCTTTGCTTTTAGGAAAACAGTGGGGTGAGCCTTGGCTTGGTGAGATCTGACATGCCCAGCACTAGCAGCTCTGGGGGTGCTTCACACAAACCCACCAGAGCAGCTCCTCACCCTGCCCATGCCAGGCTCGTCCAAGTGAGAGCACTGGCTAGGACTGGACAAACAAACATTAAAGATGGCTCTTCAGAGTAGAGGGAAATTAAGGATATGATAAATTCACTTTTTAAAACAATCAGATCTCCAATTTCCACTATTAGACTGGATAGGGGAAACAAGGACACAGGATAATGTGACAGATCGGCCATTTTGGGGAAATGAACACATTTATTGCAACTGTGCTGACAGGCAAAATTCACTTTAGATTACATAACACAGCAATTTGTCTTCATCATCCATTACCTGGGAGTGTGTAAGTGAAAAACTGTCACCAGAGAGGCAGCCTACACTTGTCTTAAGGTTCAAGGAACCCAGCAGGTTGGTGCTGCAGACAGGAACATGCTCTGGGAGGCTGCCCAGTGTCACAGCACGGTGCTTCTCCGGGCAAAGCCCCCACAGAAGGTGGGCAGCCCTCTGCTCTCCTCTTGCCCCCACCACTTCTTGCTGGGCCGTCTCCCACATCCACTGGATCCAGAGCATCCTTGTTTGAGCATCGGCTTTGCAGGCCCTACAGCTCTGGTGGAGCCAGCCAGCCGCTGTCCCTGTGGCGACACGCTCAGGTGAGCCGTCATCACCAGGCGCTGGTGACATCAGGTGCTTCTCCAAATAGTCGCTCTATTCAGAAATTCAGGAAGGTTTTCTTCCACGGCGTGAGTCCCATCTGGCAGCATCTGGACTCTCCTTTTTCCTTCCAGTGACCAAATTCTCCCATCATGGAGATCTTTTCACTTGGAAATTGTGACTGTTTTGTCAAGAGTTACAGCTGGGTTTTCCCCTACATCATTTCTCACTCTCTGTCTCCCTGTGTTTCTTCCTTCGCAGATCTCAGTCGCAGCCCTCTCTTTTATCAGAAACTCAGCAAGCCCCCAAAATTGCAAGATTGACTCTTGTCCCTAGATCAATCACCAGTAATCCTATGATTTTACCTTCTTTGTGTGCCCTCCGCTCAAAAGCCTCTCACTCATGGGGTTTATTTTCTACATGGGCTGTGCACCCCCCAGTTTTCTGTGCCACAGCTGGGTGCACTTAGCCTCTTCTGCTTGACTTGTCTGAAAAATGTGAAACTCTTCAGGAGTTTCAGAGCAAGCAATTGTCAAGAAAAACTGCCTTCAAACTTTCCTTTTTTTCCTTCTAGCTGTTTCTTGAGGCAGAATGAGCAGGGGAAAGTGTCTAAGCATGCTCTGGTTTGAATTTGTTCATAGGTTCAGCATTTGGGATGCTCTTAATTGTACATAATTTCTGGGTTTGCTCCTGATACAACAGGAGATGAAAGATGGTGAGTGCAAAAAAATTGAAAATTCAAAAAAAGGTTTGAGCTTGAAGTCCAGCAAAAGTTAAAAGCTACTTGGTGTTGGAGAAACCTCCTTATAATCTGCAGAGCAGAGCCCTGGAATAGGTGGTCAGAGAAATCCTCCTAACCAGGGATTTGTTAATGGTCTATTAGGTGAGCACCCGTCAATGTGATGCACTTTGGAGGGCAGATGGCTCATTTATTCTTCATCCTGGTTTTCTGTATTCCATTTCATCTGGCAACAGAAGTTTATAGGATCTCTGTCAGATATGTGTCCTCAAAGCAGGGGAGGAAGGGAGGTTCTTCAGCTTTACATTGATTTTTACTGAACAAGTTGAAGAACCAAGAGCACTGGAGCAAGTCCAAGATCCACGTTCCATGTCATGTCCTGTGGCTCTTCCATTTGAGTGATGGGGAAGGAGGGTGGTGACATCACTCTCTGTGTGCCAAAACTGGCCCTGGGGGGCTGAGTTCATTGTAGGGATCAGGAGGGATATTCACAGATTCGTGGAATGGTTTCAGTTGGAAGGGACCTTAAAGCTCATCTCACTCCACCCCCTGCCACGGGCAGGGACACCTCCCACTGTCCCTGTCCCTCCCTTGGAGGCTGCTCCAAGCCCCATCCAACCTGGCCTTGGGCACTGCCAGGGATCCAGGGGCAGCCACAGCTTCTCTGGGCACCCTGTGCCAGGGCCTCCCCACCCTCCCAGGGAACAATTCCTTCCCAATATCCCATCCATCCCTGCCCCCTGGCAGTGGGAAGCCATTCCCTGTGTCCTGTCCCTCCATCCTTTGTCCCCAGTCCCTCTCCAGCTCTCCTGGAGCCCCTTTAGGCCCTGGAAGGGGCTCTGAAGTCTCCCTGGAGCCTTCTCTTCTCCAGGTGAACCCCCCCAGCTCTCCCAGCCTGGCTGCAGGGCAGAGGGGCTCCAGCCCTCAGAGCAGCTCCGTGGCCTCCTCTGGACTCACCAGCAGTGAATGAACCCAGTGGTTGCTCCCTGCTGTGGGAGCTGCCTGAGCAGTCCAGTACTCACAGGTTGTATCCCGGTCCCAAATAGCATCTCCCCCTGTACCTGAAATTTGCAGACATCATTTTGCTCCCTCATTTTATTTCAGATGTGAAGTAATTAGTAAATTCATCCTCAGAATGTTCCATAATCTAAACTTTCATTGCAAATAAAAGTTTATAGCATTGATGTTTGCTGGAGGATCCTGCAGATGTGAATCAGAGGCAGCAATCTCTTCTCCACACCTGAAGGCAGCCTGAAATAACAGTTTAAAAAAAGCTCTCAACTGCCTATTAAAAGGACAAGGCAATAATTTTGAAATCCAATAACATTAATCACTTCCCAGCTGATTTATTGATCACAAATATTCAGACTGTGCTATCTCAGAACACACAGGGACAAATACAGATCACAAAAACATCGAGGGCTTCCTTGTTGCCTTGTGCTCCCAAGAGAAAATTCTGTGATGCTTCCTGCAAAGTACCAAAAAATGCCTTTTCACTAAGTAGCCTTCCTGCTTCTTTTAATATATTGCAGCAAATATTTCCCAAGTCTCTGCCTTTAACAGCCCTCATTCCCGGAGTCTATAAATGATATTATCTTTGCTCTTTTGGAGACTTTAGAGAATTTTCCTTCTTGCATAACTTTTAATTGCCAATACTTCATTTGCACACATAAAACTGGTGTTTCCACCAGTCTGAGATGACTCTAATTGGACAAGCAGACATTTTACCTTAACTTTTAAAATTCAACTTCACTACAGCCCCACTAGAGAACTAATAAAAAATTATTCCAAAGTTCACAACACCCTACTTCCCATGGCCAGGGAATTAAAGACATCGTGATGTGTTTGAAATTAAATACAGACACCTATTGGAGCATAATGCTTTCAGGTGCCAGCAATAAATACTCTTTCATCGTGCTGATTGTGAAGCCATACCTGCTAGAAAAGCAAAATCAAAGAATAAATAGAAAGTGGCTCATTGCCTGCATCAGGTTAACCAGTGACCTACTTGAGGAAAGCCAGGCCAAACGGGATGTACTGATTTGCTAAAATGCATTGACAGAACTTTTACAAAATCACTCTGGTTCCCCCTGAACCACAGTTCGGGATCTGAGCTTGGCTGCTCCCCTCTGCAGGCCGGATTTGTTTACTGAGTTCTTGGGGGCTACCAGCTTTAAAGAGAACGGCCTGATCTCTGATTTCCAGCACCTCAGGCTCGGCACCGCGTGCCCGATGTCCCTGTCCATGCACTGTCACAAACCCCAGGGTCCTGGGGGGTGGCTTTGAAGTGCCTTTTGATACCATCTCTCTGAAGTCCAAATGCTGCTTTACCTTGACACTCTGCCTCTTCCAGATCCCACTAGCCGTGACTGAGCCAAAACTGCATCATGTTATTTGGGCTCCCAAGGATACTCAGTCTTTATTAAATTCCTACTACATTCCGAGTAACGAGGTCATAGAATCACAGGGTCATACAATGGCTTGGTTTGAAGGGGACCTTAAAGATCATCCAGTGCCACCCCCTGCCACAGGCAGGGACACCTTCCACTGTCCCAGGCTGCTCCAAGCCCCGTCCAGCCTGGCCTTGGACACTGCCAGGGATCCAGGGGCAGCCACAGCTTCTCTGGGCACCCTGTGCCAGGGCCTCCCCAGCCTCACAGGGAAGAATATCTTCCTAATCTCTAATCTAAACCTCTGCTCTTTCAGTTTGAAGCCATTGCCCCTTGTTCTATCACTGCATAACCCAGCACTGCCAGGGCCATGGCACTATGCAGCTTTGCCTGGAACCACAGCCCTTGTACTGGTCCATACTGGTTGTGCCATTACCAGCCATGAACAGGCAGCTGCCCTTCCCTAGCCATTGACTACTGCCTCTGATGGCTCTTTTCCACCTCCTCTCATGGCAGCCCCACCACTCCCAGAGATACATTTCAGTCCCCCCACTGAGTTCCTTTGGAATGCCGTGTTTTTCACACACTGAGTCCTTCTTCCCTGTTCCATGTTTTTGGGCTCCCGGGTGTTTGTCCCCTGCATCTGAACTGACAGAGAGGCAGGATGTTTGGAAATATCCAGGTCCAATCTCCCTGGTTGCTTTTTCCCAAGACAGGCTGGGAAGGTTGTGCTAAGCCAAAAAAAGTGGTAGGAGTGTCCTTCCTGAGATATTTCAGTCTCTCAGCACCCCCAGCTTTGTTTGGGGCAGCCATAGAGATAAAATCACCAAATCACAGAATCATGATGGTTGAAAAGTCCAACCCTTAACCCAGCACCACTGTGTTCATCACAAAACCATGTCCCCTGGTGCCACATCCAAATGCCCTTTGAACATTTCCAGGGATGGTGACTCCACCACTGCCCTGGGCAGTTCCAATGCCTGACCATCTTTTCTGGGAAGAAACTTTTCCCAATAACTTATCTAAACCTCCCATCTATATTTTAGCTTAGGGTCTCCTTTCCCTTCTCAGATCAGCCTCAGTGTGGACAAACGTCCATGGCCACCACGGCCCTTTGTCTCAGGCTCTCCCAGCCCCCCTCCCATGGGACATGCATGAGGATCAAGGGCTGCTCTCAGACAGCTCCCATAGCACCCAAATTCACAAGCTTTTGGGCACATTGTCTCTGCCCAGCTGGGGGTTTGGGCATCAGCTACATCCCCAGGTCTATCTGCCAAACATGGATGGTCCTTGGCTGCCTCTTAGGAACCCATCCAAAACCAGCCCTGCAGCCTGGCAGAGATTTCCTTGGCACCTGATGTCCCACCTTGAGTGGTCATGCAGCACAAATAAACTCTGAAATGGAGCCAGGGAAGGAACAGAGACACAGGGCTGGTTTAGCAGGACAGCGGAGGCTACGCAGGGATGCAGGAAGGACAATGTTCCCTGGAAGAGGCAGGAGCAATGCCATGGGCTGGCAGGAATAGGGTGAAAAGAGACAGAGAGAATCTCTGGGGAAAGCTGCCTATGAAATGCATTGCTGGTGAATGACAGGCGGCAGAATAAAGAACTTTTGAAAATCCAGTGCATATATCACTGTCAGATCTGCTGTGGGGATTATCCAGCTCAGTCCTTGAGTCACGCTTTACCCTTTATTGTCTTCATTGGGTGGATGAGGGCATGCCAGCAAATAAATGAATTTACATATGTGGGGGGCCACAAGTGTGTGCTGACACGAAGGGGCAGGGGGACAACTCTGAAGGAGCAGAAGTGCTTTGCCATGAGCTCCGTGATCCCGTCAGAACTGGGAATAAAGGAATTGGCTGCATCTGGCAGGCTTTGTTCCATGTGCAGCCACCTCCTTCCTGTCGTGTGTTTCATTATGATTATGGGATGTTGATATGATAATAACACCTGGATCCATTTGGAGCCTTGGGTCTGCCTGGTGCTTTGCAGACCCCAAAGGGGACAGTGCCTGAGCAGTGCAACATGACAAGGAGACAGGAGCCACGTGTTAGTGGCTCCCCTGGATGCAGCAGGGTGGCCAGTGCCTAGAGTCATGCAGGGGCAGGAACAAAGCCTGTCCTTCTGTAAAAGACCCATGAAACCCACAAATGTGCCAGAAGGACCAGGATGGAGCACTCCAAGGACACCCCATGGCACACAGGTACCGTGCAGCAAACATCACTGTGGCAGGGGCAGGTGTGACAGGCACTGGGGAGCACAGGGACAGCAAAGAGCCCCAGCCAAAGTGACACAGGAGTGGGGTCATGTGTGGCCATGGGAGGGCTGCTTCTCACTTCACCAGGCACTTTGGAATGCAGCAAAACCATACAGTAACTTAAGCTGCTCAAGGTCTATAGGATCACCCCAGTGATTTATCCCACAGCTCAGGTGCATGAAGCAAAGCCAAAGTTCTTGTTGGGAAGGCTAAGGAGAGACAGTACCCATTGCAATCACCCATCAGAGAGAAAACACAGGCTCAGCTCCTTCCTGCTACTCTAATCCCTCAGGAGGCAGCAATAAATCCCAGGATTTGGCTTGTCATGTAAGTTTGCAGCATTTTTTCCCTCCTTTATTTTTTTTATCTTAGTAAACATCAATGCCAGACGTTTGGGATAAACAGCTTTGCCAGTTTCCCAGTTTTAGAATGCCCATTTTGTCCCATTCCAAGTGTAGCCTGGATGATTAAAAACTCAGACATGAGAAAGTGGGGGCTTGGTGGAGACACTGCAGGTGCTGCGTGAGCTGCATTTCTGTCCCCTGTTATGGGGCACCACAGCTGTGGGACGTGTCCACACCCCACCATCTCTGTCTGCCGGTGCAGCTGGGGTCCAGAGCACACCTGCCTCTCCCTGGCTCAAGTCCCAGAGGCTCAGGCAAGACCAGATAAAATCTCCCAACGGAGCTCCTTTTACCAAGGGAAACAGGCCCAGAGTGCAGCCCAGAGCTGTCCCAGGGGTGCTGGAGCTGCCTGGGCACACCCTTCACCACAGGCTGGTGAATGCACAAGCCAGACTCTTTCTCCAGAGCCATCTGATGTCCAAATAGCAGCAGGTGCTGAAGAGCAGGAGGGATCAAACAGTGGCACAAGGAACCAGCACAATCCCTCTCACAAGCAGAGACTTTGTCCCTCTGATTTTTTGTGGTATATCAGGAAGGATTTTGCTGCCCTGTGTTTGAAGGTCACTCAAACATCAGTAAGCAGAAACCAATGCAAACTCTCTCAAAATGCAGCAATCCTGAGCCGAAAAGCTGCTTTTTTGCTGAAAAAGGGTGCTCAGACACCAAGGGTGACCCAGCACCGAGCACTGCAACCATGGAAGGACTCGAGGAAAAGCCTTTAAAGCAGCAAACAGGTGCTCTGCTCTGCAAGCCCCAAAACATCCAGCATTGCAGACTTCACTGAAGGCACAAGCCTCCGTAGCTCTGCTTTTAGTTACTTTTAACTGCACCTGTCCCCTCAACCTCTCATTTCAACCCACGCTCTCCGCCTTGGGGTATATGTATTTTTTAGAGCAACACAACCATGTTTTAAGCAGCCTGGGAGACAAGATTAGGAATAATTTAGCGGCTGTCTTTCAGATCTCTTTGAACAATGGTAATGTCAGATGCCCCAAGTATGAACCTGAAATTTAACACAGTGGTAGATCATCTGTAAGGGAAAGGTAGTTTGCCTTTTGTTGTTTTATTTTTTCCCCTTATTTAGTGTCTCAGTCAACATCTAAAGGAATTTCCCATAAATCAAAACTTGAAAAGAAATAGGAAGCCACAAAAAATGAGTGAGATGTGAAAAACCAGCCATGCCTGTGGCTAGAGGGTATTTAATAACTCAGAAGCATCAGGAAAACTGAGTTCTTATTACCCAAGCAGTCCTAATTCCAGCATCCCCCGACTTTGGAGGGCTTGACTCTTCAGTCAAGGCAAGCACTTGTAGCCCATACTCTGAACAGGGGACACCTCCAGGGAGCATCAACTCTCCACAGAGCACCAGTCCTCCACAGGAAGAAGCAGGAGGGCTGAGCAATTGGATTCGCACCTCAGTCCTCTGGAAGCCGAGGGGTCTGACTTATAGGGCCCCTGAGAGGTACCTGATTTATTTCAAAAACATTTATGGCTCACATAAATCTTTAAGATGGGATCAAGTTTAGTGTTTTGTTTTTATTCCATTTTATCATGTCTGTACACTGTAAATGTACATGTTTGGCCTGAGCTCAGTGGGTGTAAATCAGGGGAGCCCCCTGGAAGCGAGTGATACTCCATTGACTTCCACTCACCGAGAATTTAACCAGTTCTCTCCTAATATATGTCCTGATAGGCACATTTTTATTTGTAGTTGTATTAACTGGGGTCTGCCAGGCTGCCAAATAAAGAATTGCTATCCAGGGGACAGCAGAAAGCTGCTCTTGGCAAGGTTGTTTTCTACCCGCAAAACAACTGGCTATGAGCAAACCAGAGCATGGACTGGGGAGAGGAAGGATGGGAAGGGAGGGTGAAGGAGGGAAATACAAGAGACCATAACGGGGGAAAGAGAGAGGGAAAAAGGCTGGGCATGGATAGAGGGGTGTAGCAGAGCCCAAAGCAATAGGGTGAAGGAGAAGCTGGGCAGAGCTCAGGCCCACCGTGCCCCATCTCCTCCCGCCGAGCACAGAGGGGCCGAACGGCACTGGGCACTGGGGTAAGGCTGAAGGGGACAGGCACTGTGAAGGAGAATGGAATGTGGGGGCTGCAGAGAGGGATGTGAGGGCTTCAGACTTAAAAACAAGTCAGAAAGATCAAGAGGTGCTTTAAAAGGCAGTTCCATTACACCAATCAGACCTTGTCCTCCCTGGGCCAGACACCCCTTTTCCAACCCTCTCTGCTGAGCCTGGGTGCCTCAGCCAGGAAAGGTCCCTGCCAGGCCCCAGGGAGGGAGCTGTCTGGGGGCAGCAAGGACAGCTTTTTCCTGAGGGAGCTTCAAACTAGCAAAGGGCAGGCAGGGTTAGATGAGACATTAGGAAGAAATTCTTCCCTGTGAGGCTGGGGAGGCCCTGGCACAGGGTGCCCAGAGAAGCTGAGGCTGCCCCTGGATCCCTGGAAGTGCCCAAGGCCAGGCTGGATGGGGCTTGGAGCAGCCTGGGACAGTGGAAGGTGTCCCTGCCTGTGGCAGGGGGTGGCACTGGATGGGCTTTAAGGTCCATTCCAACCCAAACCAGTCTGTGATTCAGTGATCAGCTCTTCCTGAAATGAGTCACCAAACTAAAATCTTCTTTGCTTGGCTTGGCTCTCTGGTGACACAAAGGCTAGTGGAGCACCTGGAAGGTGTCACCCACAGCCCTGCATACTCATTCCTTGGATGCAGGGATATGCATATTTATATATGAATATATATGCACATATATAGATATAGATAGATATATAAACTCTTGTGTACATATATAAACCTTTTCTCCTTTGCAACCATGGACACATGTGAGGTGTGACCCACCCAGCAGAGTTCTAGAGCAGAGAGAAAGGTGAGCCCTGGCAGGGGAAGGACAGTGGGGCAGCACCACCAGCAGTGGCTCAGCCCATGTGTCTTGGCAGGGTCCCAGGGGTAACCACTGAGAGCCTGCAAAGAGACACAGAGGCTGGAAGTGAGATTTGTTCACCTCCCAGACCTGGGGCAGGATGCAGATGCCTCAGACTCCTTATTGCCTACAGGACCTGCTTCTTTGACCAGGCTCTCAAACAGCTGCAGACATTTCTGCTACCCTGAGCCTTTTGGCCATTCAGGTCCTGGAGGCCACAGGAACATCCAGCCCACTTGATCCACTGGAAAATCTCATCAGTAAACATCTCCTCTTCCCTTGCTGAGGGAAAGCTATGGACCTTGACTTGGATGAAATTTGGTATGGTTTGAAAGACTGATGGGGAAGGAAAAGGTCTCATAAGGGCAGCAGATCCAGCAGAATCCCCACAGGTGGGGTTTTTGGAGATGACTGTGCTGCTGATAAATTCTGTAGGCAGCAGCAGAACACAACCAGAACACCAAAACCAGCGAGGTGAGCTGGTGTCACAGCACTGCCTGTGCCAGGACAGAGGTTTCTCTCCTTGGCTCTGACACTGCACCATGTCCAAGTGTTTGGCTGAATAGAAGCTGCTGTTCTTCAAATAAAAGGCAAAACAGGAACTCTGGCTCCTCATGGACATCAAAGCAATCGGGATGGTAATGTCTAATCTCAATCTCCTCTCATTCAGTTTGAAGCCATTCAGCCTTGTACTGTCACTCCAGATCCTTGTAATCAGTGTCTCTCTATCTTTCTTGGAGATTTCCTTGAGGTACTGGTCAGCCAGCAGTAGGTCACCCCAAGAACAAGCTGGGGAAAGCAGGAACTCACCACTGGAGTTCAGATAAAACCCCTGTCTTGGTACATCCAGGAATATTCCAGCCCAACGAGCTCAGCAGCACCTCCATTGCTGTGGCTGGTGGAGGCTTCTGCTGCGCTGGGCTTTGCAGAGGAGCTCAAAAGACCCAGGCACACAAAACTCACTGCAGCATCAAGCAAACGAACCCAAACATGGACTCCTGCCTGTCACTTCCTGCACCTGTTTTCTAGTATTCCTCTCTAACTGAGATCAATCCTCAAACATTTTTCCTTTTCTAGATGTTGATTTTCTGATCTCTACATACTGTTGTTCCCAAATTTACAAGCACTCTTCCGCCACTTTCCTTTCTCAGCCTGGAGAGCAGGAGGCTCAGTTGTACTGTCTGAAAGATTAGGCGAATACAGAGGGTAGGAATATTAGCATGGAAGCTTTAGTCCAATCCTGCATGCAGAGGGGCATGGCTCTTCCTGAGCAGGGCTCTGAGACAGCTGGCACCTCTGCACTGAGCTTCCTTGTTGGCGTGCTCCTCTTCCCTTGTACTTCTGAAGGCAGTCTCAGCAAGTCCCAAGGATGCAGGATCATGGTGCCACGATGCTCACGCTCCTGTTTAAGTGCTAAGGCCGTGGTGACAGGTTGGTGCTCACCTTCCATGCTGCCAGGCTCTCAGGAGGGCCGGCGAATTTGCCAGTACTTCCCTTCAGCAGGAAATTCTCTCCTGTAAAACAATGGCTACAAGAGGCAGCACGTCCTGGCTGTCTGAGATAAGGCTCTCAATAAACCAGGCGCTCTGCACACACCAGTGCTGTGCTGGGAGATTCTCAGGCAGCTGAACCCACTGCAGCCTCCCACCCCACCAGTGTGGTCAGGAGATGTTGGACAAACGCCTCACAGACCACAAGGTGCTGCTCCATGTGTGCAGGGCTGGTCGGGGCAGCCCTGTTTTGGGCGTGAGGGATATCTGTGTGCAGGTGTTTGCAGGTGTGTGCAGGAGGGAACAGTCCCACGCAGGAGCAGAGGCAGCACATGTGTAAATCCCCGTCTTTGTGTGTTTGCAGATTCCGGGCAGAGTGAGGAGCAAGCTGAGCATGATAAATGCTAGAAGGAGTTCACACAATTAATGTTTTTCATGAGATGTAATTTATAGACCTCTCCCTTGATGTTTTAGGAGGGTGTAAATATAGGAAAGCAGCCCATAACTTAAAGGCAGGAATGTGCTAATTAAGTGTGCCAAAGGAATGCTAATTAGGAGACAGTAAGCAGGAAGGGCACAGACATGGTCTAATCCCAGGAAGCCTCCCTAAGTCCCTCCATCCTGCCCTGGGTATGTGGTTGCTGCCTGGGGCAGATGCTCCAGCAGGGCTCCAAGGCCACTTCACTTTTAGGCTGCTCTCGTCCTACCAGGGGGCAGTCAGGAGGTGATGGGGTGCAAGGCACTGCCACGAGCCTGGTCAGTCAGGTCAGCATGGAGGACACTTCTCCCCAGGATTAATAACAGACGGACAGAGCCCAGAGATTCCATCACCAGGTGAGTTCAAAGCCAAATCCATCACTGGCAGTTCAGCCTTTTCCATAGCAGCCCCATTTCCTAAATACCCCTCACATCCAGGTTTTGGATAACCCAAAGCTTTAGGTTAGGAGCAGGGAAGATCTGAGCTGTGTGCAGCATTTGGAAAGGGCTCAGGTTTGTTGTGTTTATCCATCACTGTCCTGAGAAACGAGCTGTTCTTCCAAAGCCTCGTAAGGATGTCCCAGCTTTCTTCTGACCAGCTGCAGATGGACCTCAGCAGGTATCTCTGGAAGCTTTGAGGGAGAGGAACTTTCTACCTGAAATACTGAGGAATTCCCACTCTAAAGAGAGTAAGACTTTTTCTGTTGCAAGACATCTGCCCCTGAGTCATCACAGAATCATGGAATGGTTTGGGTTGGAAGGAACTCTAAATCTCATCTCGTTCCAGTCCCCCGCCATGGGAGGGACACCTTCCACTAGACCAGCTGTCTCAGACCCACATCCAGCCTGGCCTTGAACACCTCCAGGGATGGGCGTGCTGTCACCCCTGTCACCCAGCTGGCTCATGAGGAATACTGAAGACTTCAGGCCCTCCTGTTGCCACTCCAGGTCCCAGACCCTTCTCCAACCACAGCAAAGTCCTCGCTAGACAAGGTCACAGCAGCAGAGGATGTGACACCAGCTGTGTTCCATACTTGGTACTGGGGCTTTTCCTTCGCTGTGTGCTGGGAGTTTGTCCCTCTGGAAGGGAAGTGGTGGCTGCTCAGCACAGCAGAAGGAGGAGGTGACACGGCCCCGGCCAGGGGGAGAGATGCGAGGCCAGCGCAGTCACCGCCCCCATCCCGGGCTGCTCCCGGCCCATTCCCTGCTGGAATCGCTGAGCTGCGGGAGTGCGTGGCCACGCGGAGAGCACTGGGCTCCCGGCTGCTGACGAATTACCGAATGAGGCTGCTGACTAATTACCAGATAAGGCTGGTGACAGTGAAGCGTCGCACGCAGAGCTACCAGAGCTGGTTGCAGCCCGGCTCCGTGAACACAAAGGAAATCAATGACAGAGGGAGCTGCAATTTCCCAGGATTTCAGAAGTGCTATTTTTCCTTCTATTACAACATGTGAACAATGGTCAAGTGTCTTACTTCTCCATCCACAGGCCTCCCAAAAGAAAGGGATTACAAGTGTATCATTAATATCACAGTGACCTGGCAGCAAGTCGAAAGATTTAATCTGGTGACAAGATGAGTGGCACTGGAATTCTCGCATCTCCCCAGAAAATGAAAAATGGGTTCTGCTTGCTACTAGTAAATATTGCTGCTAAGTGAATAAAAATTCAAAAGGGAAAAAGCAATTTTCCTTCTGTTCATATTGTGCTTAGTTCTCAATACACTTCATGCAAGAGGCTCCCCTGGCTGATGGATTCCTCATAGATTATATCATGCCTGTGAATTTATATGCCCCAGCTCTTTAAAAGACTGTTTGCCAAGGCCTTTGCATTCCGTGTTAGTCTGGTAACTGCTGACATTTGAAAGATGCTGTTGAAGAAAAATCCAAAAGGTTTTTTTAAGTAAGAAAAGGAGACAGACCTAGCAGGTAGAGGGAGATTAAAGATTTAGTCAACAGCTGAAATCAAAGTTTTCATGAAGTGGTAATGTCAGAAAAAGTTTACAAGGCCTAATAGAGGGCTTGTGTGTCATGAAAACCCAAATTAAGTTTGGGTTTTTTTCCTCCTAGCACTCTACATGAATTTTTCAAGGCTCTGGCTTCTCTGAAACAGCAACCCAAACGCAGCCCAGTGAGAGCTGGCAAAGGCAGAGGCTCTGCTGGGATCAGGTGTGGTAGACAGGTGGGAGGAAGACTTTGAGCTCCAATCCACAGCCCTCCAAGGAACAAAGAGAGGTCCCACATGTGGCCACTGAATTTGTATTAAATATCTGCCAGAAAGGCTGTTGTCTGCCATCAAACAGAGGAAATACGCAGCAAATTGTCAGGGCTTCTCCTGCTTTGAGTGAAACATTTGTAGCGCAAGGCATCACTTCGGTCCCACGATTTGTGGTGGCCATGGCTGGTGTGGGGCTCCAGTGCCAACATCATGTTTTGCTTCACCTCAAGCGGTTTTATGTTGAAGGATGGGGACAGCAGAGCAGGGCTCTACACCACCTCCAGCACTGCCTCCACCCCCAGCGTGTGGGGCTGAGAGGGCAGAGAGCAGAGATGGCATCCTCGCCCTGTCACCAAGGGGTGGGGCACATCCCCCAGGCACAGCTGGCACAGCCTGGCAGTCGGGACAATGGCACAGACCAAACACAAGGCAGAGCTGCTGGGTCAGAGCACACACTGGTCTGGGTGGGCCAAGGGAGTGGCCCAGCTGGTGATGACAGGAAGGGATGGACACCATCCCCAGGGCTGCCGAGGGGAGCTGGGCACTGCCCTTAGGGCAGGCAGTGACACTGGCACTGAGGTGTCCCCCTGGACATGCAGCTGCAGGATGGGTGACGTCCTGCAGTGCCTGTTCCCAAGAGTGGGTGATGTCCAGCCTAGACTGACCCTCCTACACCCCCCTGCCGTGGGTCAGCCCCATCACCAGCACAAAGAGAGAGCTCTGCCTTACTCCCTTGCACAGACCATCTCCACACGTATCCCCTTTCCTTGGAGACACCAGCATTTCACCCATCTCCTTAATCCACAGACCATGGTCTTCACCAACCAAACCAACCATGGCCAAGAGGCCCAAACTTGGGCCCATTCCTCACCTCTGCAGCAAAGCTCTGCCTTTCCCACCACCTCGTTCCCTTCCTGGTCTCTCCCTCTCCCACCCCATCCATCTTCCTGGCCACACAGCAAGAGGGAACACGGAGGGGTAAGAGTCACTGATCAGCACCAGGCTGTGCTGTGTCTTGGGGCTGCCATGGAGACAAACTCAGCTCTGTGTCTGCACCTCCCATTCGTTCAATAAAAAGATATCAAAAGCAAATCACATTTTCACATCTGTGACCTCTACACTTAAAGTTGCCACCAAAAGGTGCACTTCTAACCCTTGACTAAAAACCTCGTTAGCAGCTGTGCTTAACGACTGTTACTCTCCTGCCTGGGCCTGGGCTGTCCCATGGAAGATGTGAAGATGTGTTTCTACTTAAGATAAATGAACCTACTCCAAAAACTACTATTCAAAGAGCAAGTCCAAAACTGAGTAATGCCTCCTAACCTGGATCTCCATGACAAGTTGACCAATTTTAGTCAAACTTTGCAAGAAACTTCTTATTAGCTTCCAGAGCATGCTTATGAGTCCTCAGAGCTCTGCAGCTGGGTGAAATGCTAAAAATAGGATCTCCATGGAAACCTCTTTAGCACTTACAGTGAGGGGATGTGACACTGGTGTTGCATTGTGTTCTGTGACCTGGGATAGGGCACTGGGTGTCATGGGGAAAACTCAGGGGAGAGAATATCCTAAAGAGAAGTTTACCTATTGCTGGGTCTGACTGCCCAGCCAAGAGGGTCTGATCCCTGCAAAATCAAGTCCCATTTGACCCCCAGGCATGAGTCCTACACATCCCACTGGGCATCTCCTTCTCCAGGGGCAACACCTGCCCTTCGTGGATGTGGTATTGCCTCTGACGTGTGCTGAGCTCTCCCCTGGGGCAGGGGGACAACACGGGCACTGCACCACGTGTGCAGCCCCTGCTGCCTCTCTCCTCAGTGCAGTCACAGATTCACTCCCACCTTCCTGCACCGATCCCTTGGCATAACGAATTCGCACTCAGAGCAGTTACCACCAGCCTGGGTCTTTATTTAAATGCAAAAGATCATGAGAACGGCTCATTGCCGGAGTGGGGACATCAGTGCTGCCCATGCTCTGCACGAAGGCTTTAGACACTCAGAGTGCTCCTACACAACAGGTGCTGGGAATTGCTCTTAATTTCTGTATTCATTTATTGCTATTTACTTGAGAAGATAAAAAATTGTGTTACTTGGCCAGGAAGTCACAGGACAGCAAACCCGTGAGCACCATGGCCACGAGACAGCCACGGCACTGACGAGCAGTGCCTGATCCTAACAGCTTTTAACAAAGCTATTACTTTAAGAACTCAGCCAGCCTATTCATGTAATTCCCTATTATGCTCAAAGAGTTGACACTGTAAACACTTCCAGGCTTGAATGATGCCTATTGAGGGCTGCTGCCTACTCAACACTTGTCTTCCTCAATTATCAGAAGATGGGGAAATTTTGGTGAGGCTTTAGGGTGAGCAGCTTCCTCTCCCCACCTTCCTTGACTCCTGGCATCAGTGCCCCTGTGCCCAGGGATGTTCAAGGACCTGCAGTGATTCACTGCAAGACATGGATGTTTATTCATCACCTGCCTCCCAGCCCCTTGAATCCCTCATTTCCAGATATCGTTTTCCTACTCTCAGTGTGTGTTTTTTAAATCAGTGGCAATGCTGATGGCAGATGTGGAGACCCAGGCAAAGGGCTCCAGTGGCCTGTTACCTAAGCACCTTGGGGAGCTCCAGCTGCAGAGGAACCCCTGTCTTTGATCTCCAGATAAATATCCCCACTGCTGGGATTAGTGAGGGTGAGCCAGCCCAGCCCCACCAGCCCCACCAGCAGCTCCCTGGTCTGGGAGCCACTTGAAGACATCCAGCTCTTGGAGCAAATCCAAGCCAGGAGTAATTGCTCTTACTGACACACTCACAGCAGGTTTGCCCCAGTGCCAGGACCATGGCAGGCTTGAACAGCTCAGGGTGGTGCTTGGAGGCCTGATCAGCCATGTGGGAGAGTAACTGTGAAAGAAAGGGGTGGCAACTGCTTGTGCTTTAACATCAGAGATATCTGGTCCTGCAGAAGAGATTGGCCTCTACTGCTGGGAAAAGGTGCAGGATATCCGTGGCAGAGGGACAGAAGCAGAGTTCAAAGTAGAAAACAGGGGGGACAGCCAAGTCAGTGTCACAAAGTGTCTGAAGTGAGGAAGACAAGGCAGCTCCACCTGCCCTCAGCACTCTGCAGGAGGAATCCCTTGGCCAAGCACATGCCAAGCCCAGGGAGCCTCTCACTCCAACAAAAGTAGAACAGGAGCACGTGGTGGAAACCGACCCCAGCCCCACCAGGGTTGGAAAGGAGGAGTTCAGGAGCGCTGAGATTCCAGCAGTGTGGAGGGAGGGCGATGTGCACGCTGGTGCACAGTCAGAGGGTCTCCTGCTGCTGCCCACAGTCCCTGAACCTCTTCAGTGTCCCCAGGAGTGAACCATGCTGTCTCTGCCACCCCAAGGCTGTCGTGCAGCCTGAGTGTGGTCGAGGCTGTGCTGGCCAAACTACTGACAAGAGATTTCTGGTGCTGGCTGATTGTTTCTCTGCCAGTGATCCCAACCCTCCTCCTCCCTGTTCCTTTTGGGCTGGTGAATTGGAGCTGCCCCACTGCCATTACTTTCCTTCTGCAGCTGGGTAATTGCCAGCGACACCTTTTAAATCACTTTGGGGAGGTTTGATGAAACAAACTAGATGGAAATCAAATTTCAAGTAACTGGTAGGAAATTGAAAAGAAAAATGTTTATGGAGCAATTTTCTTTGCTTCCTCGAATGGTGGAAATTGTTACTGTCACTCATAAATTATTAATTTCAATTTGCCCTGTTCTCTTTTCAGGTTGCAGCTCTCCAGGAGCTGGGACTCTCACTGAAGGTGCCCCAGAAGTGCTCAGGTGATGGAGGTAGGCAGCACCTCCCCCATGCACCAGAACAGGGTGTCCCTGCCTTTTGGAGGGGGTCAGTCCCTTCGAATCAGTCCCAAGGGGGCTTTTGTTTGGCCACCCTAATAGACCCAGTCCTGTGAGAAGCAGGCAAAAACATGCACAAGGCTGGGAACAGGCTGGGATTTGGACCTGTAGTGAATGGAAATCCACCTCTGGAGTGGTTAACTTGGCTGGGAGTGTTGAGCTGGAAGGTGAGAGGGAAAGTAATTACCAGAGGGAAAGTGGCTCAAGGACTCCTGTAATTATTGTATTTGTAGAATTACTGGAATGGGAGCCAGGAGGGACTCTGGAGAAGCAGAGAGAGTTACACTCCTCCCCAGTGCCATGGCAGACAGAGGGACCCACTACCAGAAGTGACTCACCTGGTGTGACAGGAGAACATCCCCAGCAGGGAGGTGAATTGAGAGCAAAACTAATTGGAAAGGATACAACATTGACAGAAAAATAGGAGTGAAAACAGGGAATTTTTCTTTGAGGGCAAGAGCCATAATTCCATAATCAAGTAAGAGGACGTATTTTGCCAGATGCCTATCCTCCTCAGTTATGAAGTGGAGGCAGATATTAGAAATCAAGAAAGAAAAGCAATATATAACAAAATGGAGTGTAGAGGGGAAATAGATAACCATTGATTTTGAATTAGAAGTTATGAAGTACAGAAAATTGATATGAGAAGCTACATTCATCAGTTAAAAATGCATGACTTAGGGAAAGAATGGCAGTAAGGAAGCAACTGAAATGCTCTGTGAACAACAAAAAAATACGGTCAGAGGTTTTGTTTATAGAGATGACCAAACTCTTGATAAGGCAGAAATGCAATAGGTGTTTCTGGGCTGCCTTGGTGTCTGTATCACAAGAGAATGCTGAAAACTCACCAGCATTTTTAAGATCAAGGCAGGTGTTAAACAGCACTGAGTGGGACGAGTGACACAATAGGCAGACCTGGAGAGGGCTGTGCAAGAGCCTCTCCAGTACATCTCAGACCACTGGGGAAGCTGGAGCATCCCAAAGGAGATGGCAGGGTGGGTGAGGCTCCTTCTGAGCACCAGGCATGGGCAAAGACAAAGGAAAGGGATCCAGGAGGCAGCTGAAAGGAAGTTGGAAGATTTATGCCAATCAATTTTTTTTATGGAAAAGAGGTCTTGTCAGCCTTCATTTCATTCACAGAGGAGATTCCATGCATGGCTGCTGGAAGTGGCTGAACAGATGTGATGTGCTCCAGCCTGTGGAATGTGCCTGACTCGGAGCTGCATGGCTGATTAGAAACGAGCACTCAGCTGCATCTGGGAGACACACGTGAGACAGGGAATCAGGGAAGAGCCCAGGCAGCAGCCCCTGATGGGGAGCTGTCATTAAATCTGTGTTTCTCATAATGTTTTGGAGCAGGAGGCTCAGAGTAGTCAATATTTTCATCAGTGATTCAAACAGATATATTAAAAACTCATTCATAGAAAATCTGTGGCTGACACAAAGCATGGAGAGATTGATAAATCCCATGGAGCTCTCAGCAGGGCTGGGGACAGGCTGGGATCTCTCAGGAGACTGAACCCTGTCCCATGTGTTGTGTTACAGCCCAGAGCTTCATCAGAGAGTCCTAGAGGACTGGACATGGGCTCTGTGGGTCGTTGTGAGTGCATGGACTGGGGGCAGGGGGAGGAGGGCAGTACTGTCACCTTTGTGTGTGCTGAGCCCAGCCTGGCTGTGCGGAGCCACCGCATTCGGGGGTGAGAGGGATGGGAAATGAGGGACTCGAAAGAGCTCCACATGTCTGTCTTGACAACTAGAAAGTCTGCGGGCTGGCTTAGTCATCCCACACAGACACCGTCCTGTGGAGGATTCACTTCGTGCTGGAAGGAGCTTTAACTAGCGGGGAAATGTCCCAGTGAGTGGGAAAGGGGAGCAGGATCTTCCTCAGGTCTCCACCTCTCCTGGGGAGAGATGCTGTCCCGGGGATGCTTGAACTGAAAGTGAGTGACACGACTCTGTAGGAGGCCTGAGTGGGTGAAATGCAATAGGCTGTGACTTGCTGGAGACCAGGAAGCCATAAGGATCCTCACTTGAACTTGCGTGTCACTTGTTTCTACTCCCCTGCTTGGAACATTTTGCTAACAAGGATCCTTGCCTAGCAAAGCCTCACCACTCTTCCAGGACAAACTCCTTGGGGAAACTCCCATACCCCTTAAAGAAATGACTGTTCACCACAGCTTAGAGGCCAAAGTCCCATTCATAATTGCATTTTTCTCCAAGAAAATAAGGTGTCTTGTGCAGATGCACTCAGGCAAGCCTACCAGCAAGCAGATGGGCAGCCTCCTCAGGCACTTGCTGAGGGCAGTGGCAGCTGAGCAGAGGACTTGTCACCCCAAACTCTCCCTAGGGATGGGCTGCCCCTGCACTCAGAGCATCTGCAGGAGGGGCTGTGCCTCCAGAGCCTGCTGCACCCCAGCTGTCAGCAGAAACCTCAATCAATTAAATGAATTTGTCATAGGACAGCAAAGCTTAACGCTGCCATCTCTGGTTGTGGCATCAGTGAGAAACTCCCTCTGGAGCCAGGCTGCATCCCAGGGTGAGGGCCTGGCTCAGGGATCCATCAGATCAGAAGCAGAGGGAGAGGCTGGGAGAGCCTGAGAGCAGTAGGACCTCTGGGACCAGCCCAGCTTTCTGTCCTGAAGGCCATCACATGAGACACCAGCTGGACTAACAGGAGGGCAGGAGAAACAACCTGAGAGAGGTGAGAGGCAGCAGGAGGTGTAGCTCCGGGAGCAGGTCTCCTCACAGCCAGGATGATGCTGGAGAAGAGTCATTTGAGCAACGACTGAGCAAGGACTAGAATAGACCTAAGTGTCTCAGAACGGCACACAAACCCCTGTGCTCTGCATGTCTTGCCCTGCCCTCTACTCCCTTCTGGACCAGCCTGGACTTACATCACAGCAAGGGGACAGTAATAGGTCTCCCTGTCACCAGACAGACCACTAGAATAGTCCGTCAGGAATTGCTGCATCCCAGCTCCTGGCCAGGAGGGTACAGGAAGCTTCCCTCTCTTGTGATTGGAACTTCCCATCTGCTGGGTCGGTCCCAGACTGGATCAAGACCAAAACAGATTTGAGCTGAGGCCATGAGCTCAAGATTGAAAACAGTTCCAGATGGAGATGACAATCAGAATTCCCCTGATAACCTGGAAAACAATCTCTCCAATACAGACAGGGCACACTGGTGGTCTCTGTTCACAGGGAGTCAAATGGACTCACCAAATATTTGCAGAAAGCTCAGCTATCAGAGCACTTTCTGTGTTTTTAGCTCCCAGTAGCCTTATCTCCCACAGCAAACAGTGAGCATTCAGCAAAATCCCTCTGCAGCATCCTCCTTCAGGGAGCAGCGCTGATGTGCCTCAGGTGTCCCTGCTCTCCACGGGCCCAGCTTTCCCAGCAATGGTGGGAGGCTGGTCCCCACCTCCCTGTGGAGCAGCAGCATCCACACTGGAGCTTTGCCTGTAGTCAAGTCTTGGTTTTGCTCAGCAAATCTCTCTGCTCCTCCCAGCAGCATCAGCCCAGGGCAAACCTGGTGCTGCCCACAAGCAGCAGGCTCCCCAGGTGTCCTGTCCTGGCCAAGGAGCTCGAGCTTCCTTGGGGATGTTCCAGCCATGCAAACTGAGCATGATGGTGCACTGATGGGTGGAAGGGGTGCATGGCCTCGAGACAACCCTACCCAGAAAACAGGAGTCTCAGGACACCTGCCATGAAGGAATCTGTGTGTGATGCCACTCCGTGGTCTGAGAGCAAATGCAGGTGGTTGAAATCTCAGTTTGTGCTGCTGCTGTGGTTTAAACCAGGAAAATGGAGCCACTAGAAGAAAGTGGCAGAGCTGAACTCCTGAAGAATGTCAGGCAGAGCCTGGGGCCTGGAGCAGCTCAGCTGTGAAGAGAGGTCAGACAGCCTGTGAGTGCTTTTTGGAGAAGGCACAGGCCAGAGGGGCCCGATGATGTGATAAATGATCTAGAAAAGAGCAACTCGCAGCATCTGTTCTCCCTGCCTCAAAATCCAAGGACACCCAGTGAATCTAGAAAGCAGCAGCTCCCATGGGGAGAGGCAACATCTTGCAGAAGGTGCCTGTGGGCCTCCCAGTACCTGAAGACACTTTAGTCTCGGAATTTAGCGAGACAGAAGCAGGTCTTTTACATCTATACTGGTAACAAGATTATTCACATGCTGCTGAGCACAGCAGCAAGTCTGGCAGAGACTCTGCCTGGTACCTTGGGAGGAATCCAGTCTCCAGCTTTCAGAAACCAGAATTATCCCTCACATGCAACCCCTGGCACTGCACCTTCTCCTGCAGCATCTGGCCATGTCCCCTTCATCCTGGAAGTGAGGGGATCCAGCAGGACCATGCTCTGAGGGGTGTGGTGACCAGCATCCAACACACTGACCCCTCATGTACAGCACCTGCAGAGTGACCGGGGCAAGAAGGGTTCTGAGTGCCATGGACACACCCAGCCTGCTGCTGGGGCCAGGTTCATGCTGGATTTTGGGTCACAGACTCCATCCAGCTGGAGGTTTGGAGAACAGAGACTTGGAAGCAAATGATGACAAAGCCATGTGGCACAAGGGATGAGCCCTTGGCAGATCCTTCTGCATTACTTCTCACAGCCAAGCCCAGCAGCTCCAGCAGAACCACAGAGTGGTTTGGGTTGGAAGGGACCTTTAAAGGCCTAGTCCGACAGCCCTGCCATGGGCAGGGACACCTTCCACCATCCCAGGTTGCTCCAAGCCCCATCCAACCTGGCCTGGGATACCTCCAGGAATGGGGCAGCCACAGCTTCTCTGGGCAGCTTGTGCCAGGGCCTCCCCACCTGCACAGCAAACCTACAGCAGGAGGTCCCTTCAGCCCTGCAGCAAGACCACGTCTCCTACCTTCCCGAGTGTCCCGAGCTCACGGGAGCACTTTCTGCCCTCTGATGGGAGATGTCCATCCCCACAACGGGACTGCTTCTGTCCTGGAAAATTCCATTTTATGGAGCACTCCCTACTCTAATGCTCCTCCATCACTCAGAAAATGCTGCTGAGATACAAAAGTGCTTTCAGACATCTGAGCTATGCCTGCAAGTGTCACTTATTAATTAGTCACCGCTTGGCTGCCTTCCTCACATGCCTGCAGAGGACATTGTCACCCAATCCCTCCCAGAGACACAGCCTGGCGGTGTGGGTGGTGTGGGTGGCAGTCCCCCATCTCCTCAGAGCCATCCCCAGACTCTGGGGCTCTGAGGTTTGCTCCAGGCTGGCCAGGAGGAGCAGGAGGAGCAGGTCAGCAGCACCTCCCAAGCTCTAGATCCCGATCACTGCAGTGATTGATCCCGGACTGTGACAAACAAATCAATAAATTCAAATTAAATGACAAAGCCATGACAAACAGCAGGGTCAGGCAGGGCTAGCGCCTCCTCCAACAGGCACAGGGCAGGTTAATGGAGGCTCCCATCCCTGAGCCCTGCGGCAAGGAAACTGCACCCAACTGGCACCGCCCTTCAGAAAGAAAGGGAAGAGCCAAATCCAGTGCACAGGGGCTGGAGGACAGAGATGGCATTTGTAGGAGGGGGGTGCTCAAAGTACAGAGCTGGAGAGTGATCACCCTCTTTCCCATTCCATCTCATCCACAGGAAGCATGCAGATTCTTAAAAAACTTCTTAAATGAGAAAATAACACTTTATTGCTTCACCTGGACTATCTTTAGCTTAAGAATTTGTTTTTCATGTCACTTCTGTCCAAAAATGTTTGTTCTCAGTGCTGACTGATCTCATTTTCCTCTTCTAGCACTAAGCCCCCCAGCAGCACTGGCGAGACAGATACTGGTGACATCTAACTTCCCAATCTGCTCTGTGCCCAAGGTTATATTTGCTCCTGCTGATTTCCAGTTTGAGGAGGTCCTGAGCCTTTCTGGACCACTGGGAAGCCGCTGACCTTGTCTGCACAGCTCCAGCTCTAGGACAATTTCCCAGCCAGGCAGGACCATTATCATCCAGAAGCCTCTAGCCCTGTGGGTGACCCCTTTGTGGGATAGTCTGGACCATTGTTGTGCCCCATCCCATGAAAAAAGAAGTGTCCATTTGAAGAGTCTGTTGCCTGTGGCTCTGAGTCTCAGGGCCAGGTTTACTGAACAGGTCAAAAACCTTGGCCCCTCCACTTCCCCTACACATTCCTCCCACTCCTTCCTTGCCTCTAGCCCAGCTTCACCTCAACCTCCAGCATCCCTGTCAACTGTCAGTCCCAATTGTGTCCTCCTGCACTGTCCCCCTTTCTCGCTCCTGCTTCTCATCTCTCATGTAGTTCTGGAGCTGCATTTAGACAATTCCATGTCCAATTATCCTGGCCAGGCAGGTCACAGGTGCACCACCAGCACTACCAAGACCTGTTGAGACCATGGCATACCCATCTGCTGTACAACCTGCTCTCCCAGGTGGTTGCTCAGCTGCTCTTGGGCTGAGGGCAGGGTTTTTTCCCAGTGCAGGAGCACCTAAAGCACATTGTCCATTCTCCCCTAGGTATAACCTCCCTGCTGACCGCAGTCATTTGTGTGCACACACACAGGCACCTCATGGCCTGAATTCGCCTTTTCAGCCCAGTATTTCACTTGCTTCTCCGTGTTTCAAGAACAAGCACAGGAATTTGCTTCCAGACCTGGGGGCAGTTCAGGCTACACCTCACCTGAAGCTGCAAAGCCCAAGCCGTGGATGCATCACCCCTCTGCACCACAGGCCTCCTGCACCCCCTCGGCACCCTGTGAATAATTCATCGCATGCCCCAGCCCTCCCCTCTTTCTGTTCTCAAATTAGCCATGAGCAGATTGTGGCTTTCTCGGATCAATTTGTTACTTGGAGTCGTTCCTGTGAACATTTCCGAGGCTGTGGCTCATTTGCAAGAAGTAAATAGCTATAACACGGGTGTCCTTCGCCAGCCCCACCAGGCTCCAGCTCCGTGGAGGGACTTCTTGCCTTCCCACCCACAGGATGCTGTCACAGGAAGCTGCTCCTGCTCCTGCCCCTTGGGCTCAGGGCTGTGTGGAGACTCACCAACGCTGGGCTTTCAACTGGAGGATCACGGGCAGCACAAAACTACTAATGATCCTCTGAACACCACTCCAGCTCCACAAGCCTTCTCAGCCCACTCCCAGGCAGGCACATTCAAGGAAAGAGAATTTATAGACAAGTAATGAGGTGCCAGTGCATCCTCCGGGAAGCAGAGCTGTGGGAGATAGTGTCCAGAGCTGCTGTTTGGTGGAGCCTTGCCTGGGATGTGCCTAAACCCAGCAGATGTTTGAAGAGATCTCGAGTAGGCTCCTGGCTGGTGAAGTGGGGCTTTGCTTTTCCTTCTCTATGTGTCAGCTGCACCCTTTGCAAAAGTCCAGGAGAAGGAAATATCCACTTGCTCATCTGCATTGCTCATATTGTTCGTGTTGCTCATGTGTCCAGAGATGGGAATGGAGCTGGGGAAGGGTCAGGAGCCCCAGGAGCGGCTGAGGGAGCTGGGAAAGGGGCTCAGCCTGAAGAAAAGGAGGCTCAGGGGGGACCCTGTGGCTCTGCACAACTCCCTGACAGGAGAGGGAGGCCGGGGGTGGGGGGGGTGTGATCAGGCTCTGCTCCCAGGGAACAGGGACAGCATGAGAGGAAACGGCCTCAAGCTGTGCCAGGGATTAGATTTTGTTAGACTATATACTGGGAGAATTTCTCCACTAAAAGGGTGGTCAGGCACTGGCACAGCTGCCCAGGGCAGTTGTGGAGCGCCCATCGCTGGAGGGATTTACAAGACATATAGGTATGGCACTTGGGGACATGGGTCAGTGGTGAACACAGTGGTGCTAGGTTAATGGTTGGACTCAATGGCTGATCTTAAAGGGCTTTTCCAGCCTTAAAGATTGTATAATTCCATGATTCCACATGTCTTCTCAAGCAGGCTTTGCTGCCCACCCTTGGGGCTCTTGCAGTGGTGCTCTCCAGGGCTGCAGGGGAGGCTCTGGGAGGCTCCCAGCTGTGCAGGCTGGGTCAGGATTCCCTCTGTGGCTACAGCCCCTCTGCTCCACTACTGGGGGATAAAATTAATCTTCTCTTAATACGACACATTTTCATGACAACTCACTAAAGGAGCGAAAACCACTGTCATAATAATGCACTAACCTCTATATTTATTTCCAATATCTGACCTATCAGGGAACTGCTGAATTACTTCTCTAATTAGTTTTCCCATTTGTGAGGGATATGACCTTCCTCTCCAGAGAGAAAAGTATAAATGAGAAGTCATTTCGTGAAGGTAATACCACGAAAGCAGCAGTCATATCGAGGATAAACAAGGATACAAAAATCTGCTATTATAGCACATTTTCCTTCAAGACTTAGCAAATCTTCTCCATTTCCAAAAGCAGGGGAAAAATAAAAAGGAATACGAATACAGTCTGCTCTTACTCCCAGTCTGGGCCATGTATCTGTTTCAAGAGGGAGTATCTGACTCCAGTTTGTTTCATGAATGTGGTCATTAATTCCAAAGAAATTCCTAAACCAAAGCCCCACTCCTATGTTCCTGCTTGCCTTTGGGCTCAGAAGTGTCACAGAGCCCTGCTGGCACCAGCATTTGTTCCCAGCCCTCTGGCTGCTCCCGGCCATGCCACCTGTGCTGTTGCTGCGAGTGACCTCCAGGGATGACCAGGAAAACCTCCCCAGCTCAGACTTGCCCAGGGTGTATCGCCGAGTGGGGTGTTGGTGGAGGAACTGCCGCTTGTCCCAAGGGGAACCTTTGGCCAAGGAACCCCTGGCGGTGCTGCTCGGCACCCCGCAGGCAGCTCTGTCACCCGTGCGGTGGAGACACACAGCCACTCTCACTGAGCCAGCCAGCTCAGGCGTCACTGGAGGCAAAGAGTCAGAGGCGGCCCTTGCTGGAGCATCGAAGTTTATTACTTATCTGTCTCGATGCAGTCCGAGGAGGCAAGGGAGCAGGAGAAAGGGCGAGGCAAGGGGGGAAGGGACCAAGGGACCAGGGCAGCAAGGGGGCAAAGGGGGAAGGACGAGGCAAAGCAGCAAAAGGGGCACACTTCTGTTTGGGATAGCCTTATAAAGGGGTGCAGGAGGGAGATGAGGTAATACAAGAACAACCAATGGGGATAAGGAGGGGACAGAGTGGGGGCTGGATTACATCCTCTTCAGGGATACAAGGGGCATCTGTCTGTTGGCCAGTCAGACAGACCGAATCTCCATAGGGTCAATGGGAGAGGCCTTTCTCACTGAGGTAAAGGGGAGTCTTACACTTTGGGGCTTGCCCACCAGTGGGCTCCCTCTATACCTGGGCTCTCTGGCCCCCCGGCCACCACAACTGTTGGTTCAGCCAACACAGCAAGGGTGCTTTTCCCTTCCTCAGCAGAGAACGTTTTCCCTTCGAGGCCTGCTGAGCATCCCCACCTCACGTCACCAGGGCTTCCACACTGCAAACAGGCTGAAGCACCTCTTGTGCATGAGGGACACCTGGATGGGATTATTCCCTGGGCCCTGCACTGGCAGAGGTCACTGCCAGTGATCAGAGATCACTACAGGTGACATGGGAGCAGTTCTTTCACTCCTTCCCTTGAGCCATCCTCATAGGAGACATCGTTTTGTACAGGATGGCAAAACACTATGATGGGAATGGCCATCCAGGAGGATGGGCACCACACCTGCACCCTGGGAATGTTCGAGTATTTGCTACCTTTGGCACAGCTTTATCAAGGAGATTCTGGACAGGCTCCATCCCATTCCTTACCCAAAGCTGTTCTGTGGCACAGAGCATCCTTGACCCTGGGACACGGAAGAATTGCCCAGCTGCTGTCTGGGTCCTGCTCTCACACAGCCCCAGGAGCTCAGAGACTGTAGATTGTAGACAACAAGCTCAGGTTGTAGATGTGCAAAAAGCCTCTGCTCCTACCTGAGCACGGGGAGGGCTGAGCTGGCACCAGCACAGGCTACCAGGAGTGAAGAGTGTCCGCTCCCTTCTCCACACTGAGGAAATGACCCCTTTTCTGGGAAGAGAGGAGAAAATCACTCTCCAGACAGATTGTCCCCTCACTGCTCCCAGTAAGATTGCCTGCATCACCCATGGCCACTAGCAGCAAAAGGCAGCCACTGCCAGCTCGAGGCACAGCCAGCACCAGCATGGGAGTGGATTTATGAACATGGGGAGTTGGACACAACAGAAAAAAACATCTCTAGAGAAGAGGCAGGAAAAGGCTCTTGCCAAGCAAGAGCAAGCTCATTGCCAAGGCAGGGGGGCCACAGGGGGCGTCAGTCAGTGACAGGGGGGTTTAGCCTCCTGCCCCAGACTGAGGGCTTCATCCTTGAATGGCACAGGGAATTCTCAGTGTTGTGCCTCTTCCAGAAAAGTCTCCATGGGAGCACAGTGGGTGTGTGCACTGAGGTCTGTCCAGTTGGCTTTGAACCGTTTCTGCCAGCCAGGGAATTTCCTAGGAAGTGAACAGTGTCTTGCAAAGAACCAAAAAGCAGCTTTTCTCTGATGCTTCTCTGGATGCAGCTGGAACCAGCAGCTGTGACAGTAGAGCAAGAGCAGCCAGCCCCTCTCTGTTCTGTCACCTGTGTCCCAGCTGCCCCATCAGCTCCCAGCTGACACCCTTGAACAGCTCCAGCAGATGAGAGTCATCAGCAAAGCCACATGGTTTAAGCACAGCCCCAGTCACAGGGCAGGCTGAATGGGCTGAAACGACACGGTCACCTGCCTTTGCCTCTCTCGTGCCTGCCCAGTCTCATCCCACGTGGCATTTTGCTCTCAGTGTTTAGATTCACCTTTCCACGTGCCTGCAGGGATGAGAAGGGACACTTGGGTGGGAGGACGTTCCCCAGAGAGAGCCCTGCACTCAGTGCAGTTGAAGAAACTCATGCCTGCTCTCATGTCCTGTCCACTCACATGCCCACGTCTGGTCCACGTCACATCATGCCATGTCATGTCATCCATGTGTCTCCCATGTCAGGCGCAAAGGCTCTGAGGGATCTGTCCCTGGGGCAGTCTGCAGGTGTGTCAGGAGATAAGGACCCTCTCCTACCTGGGAGCCATCAGAGCAATGGTCCCAGGGCCCCCCACAGCTTCCCAGACTCTCCTACTCCCCTGGCAGCCCAGGACCACCCAGCTCAGCACCTTTTTTCCCCCCTTCCCAGTGAACCCTGGAGCCAGGACAGGACCCCGCTGAAGGAACGGGACCCCACACGAGACCAAGACCCAGAGACCTGCTGTGTCCCCACTGCTCCTCCTGCCCAGAAACCTGAGCACCCCCAGAGCATGGCAGGAGCATGAGAATGGAGAGATTCTCCACCCAGCTCTCCAGAGACCAAAACACTGGGTATGGGCTGAGTGTAGAGGGCATAGCTCAGGAATCTGAAGCTGAACTGGGAGCAGCAGGATGAGCAGATTAGCAGCAGCAGCAGCGGCAGCAGCAGCGGCAGCAGCAGCGAGGTGGGGGTGGCTGGGCAGCAGCAGAGCAGAGGTGCAGAGGGGATGGTCCAGCCCAACTTGCACAGATCGTGGAGCTCTCATCACTCCTGAAGAGCTTTTTATTAAGATGTAAATAAAACCATCCCTGCAGCCTGGAGACGCGGCCATTTGGATGCCACCTTTGGACCATTCTCAGTGACACGGCCTGGCAGCCCCTGCTCCCATTGGGAAGGTACCATGTAGACTGGAACATGTTCCAAGCACTGTAATTGCCCAATAAAACCGTGTTTCTTCACCATCCAGTTGAATTAGTGCCTGCAATATGTTTGAAAGCTTTATAGCCCAGTTAATTGTGAGGCAGTAACAGGAAGAGGCGTTATGGCTTTAGGAACACAAGTTGCATCTGTATTTAATGATACTAAACCGTAAGAAGCCTCCATTCGAATAAAGCAATGGCTGCTGTAGCGCCTATAAAAGTGACGACTGCTGTGTTCAGCAGAGATGCTGAGCTTGGGTGCAGCAGGAGCAGGGACACGGTGCCTGAGGCAAGGACATTGCCCACCTCCTGTGGTCATTCCTGGGGCAAGGACGTTACCCAGCTCCTCCAGCCATTCCTGGGGCAAGGACATTGCCCAGCTCCTCCGGCCATTCCGGTCCACAGGGCTGAGAGCAGCCACTCCTGCACCCCAGGACCCCTCTATGTGCCTGCTCTGCACACAAGCTGTTATCCCACTGTCCCCCAGCCAATGGTGTCCCATGTCCCTCTGAAGGGAAGGGCCACCAGCCCCATTCTGGCCACTAGACAGCTCACACCTTCCCTGCAGGCTCCCACCACCACCCTGCCCATCCAGCAAACTGGGACTGGGGACCTGCCCATGCCTCTTCTCATACCTGGTGTGGATGGAGAAGCTTCTGTGGGAGTGGGAACCAGAGCATGAGTGTTCCTAAGCGAGACAAGCTCTTCATTTTCATTAGGAAGACACGGATCTGGGGCTGGGGAGGGTCCAGGGCAGCAGAGCACTGACAACAGCCGAAAGTCCTTGCTTGGAATCTGCAAGTGGTTTTTCTCGAGAACCTCTCCTTTCTCCAGTCACAGGAGCATCTGGAGTAGCCCCTGGACTGATTACAGATGAAGAAGCCATTGGTGATATTCTTCAGCTCATGTTCTGGATACAGCATCAGGGAGCATGAGAGTATTGAGGGGCAGAGACTGCACAGCATCTCTCACACCTCAAAGGCTGTTTGGAGAAGCATCTGGGCTCATTCTTGTGCTGGCAGGAGGGAATTTCAGCTGTGTCATGGATCCTCCCATATCATGGATCTTACCCCAGAGAGTCCAGTTCACCAGGCAGGGCTGCTGATTCAGCACAGCTCCTGGTGACAAGGACAACCCTAGTCAGGGGCACATGGCTTAGAAGGACCAAGGGAGGCAGCAGAAGCTGTGGCTGATGGGAGAGGAGCTGTGGTCACTTCACTGGGTCTTCACAGTCCATCCCATCTTTCTGTGCACCCTGGGGTGTGCACCCACCTGTACATGTACTGTGCACCCCAGTGCTTGGACACATGGGGGTACCACCAGGGCAGCAGGGCCTGGAAGGGTTCAAGGCTAGTGGTGGCCATGGACAGAGAGCTACAGGCCCATGGTAAAGCACAGAAGAGAAATCCAGGGACACAAAGGAGGTCCTGGCCAGCGGCACTTCTTGCTTCCAAGCAAGAGCAGAGCAATCTTGCCCCTTTAGGGGCTCGGCCATCTCTGGAGCTATCATGGGGCCATGCACACCACCTCTGAGACACCCACACCTGCTGAGGGTGACTATTTGTGACCAGCCTGGCATATCTGGCATGACTCATGAGCCTTCAATAGGATCTCAACAAGCAGAGGACCAAGAGCAAAAAGCCAAAGGCCAGGGTCAGGCCAAGAGCCCTGACTGGATGGAAACCCCCGAGAGCATCCTCCCCTGCAGAGCAAAAGCCTTGGCCCTGTTCTTTGGGTGCAAAGGGTGAGTATTCAGCACCTGCAGGAGTGGGTGACACGCAGGTGACAAGCTTGTGACTCCTTCCACATTGTGTTTACAACTATATCAAGTGTTGAGGTTAATTCAATGTGCAGCAGGGAAGTGAGTTGCCAGTGAGTTCATTTAGAATTAGATATGCAATCAATGGAAAATTAATACAATTAAGTTTCAAATTGTCATTTAATAAAACATCTTTCTGCAAGTGGAATATTAAGTGGGACATAAATGCTGCGACACTGCTGGAATGTGATGCTCTCAGCCAGGGAGGAGCTTGTGCCCAGGAACTGTGCACACAACACCCCCCTCCACCACTATAACTCGTTAGACAGACTCTAATTATATATTTATAGTTTACAGAAGTTTCAGCTAATTGCATGATGCCTCTCAGCAGCTGCTGCAAGGCCCTGCTGCTGTTGTGGGGCATTGGTTACTGACATACCCGTAGCTGAGAGTGCTCAGCAGATCTGCTGAGGAACACAAGCCTCAAATCTCCCTGCCTGACACATTAACTGCATGCAGGGACATTTACACTGATAGTTCAGCCAGAAAAGGAATAGAAAATACCCCAGTTGCTGGTTTCTCTCATGGATTTTGAGAGAAATTGCCCCAAGTTTCCAAAGTGATGTGCACAGGCCAAGCCAGGAGACCATCCATGGGAGGATGGTGATGGGACACCACAGGCTGTTCCCAGAACTGCTACAAGACCATTCCCAGAGAGTTTTCTTGGGCCATGGTGTGAGCACTGGTTTTTTGGGTGAGCAGGCACCACGAGGGATGTGCAGGAGGAACTGGTGGTGCACAGGGGCACACAGCTTCAAGGGGATGAGGACACAGGCAGAGCCAAGGCAAGGAGATGTGGAGGAAGGATCACAGCCCCAGCAGCCTCCACACACCTCAAACCTGCAAGATTTAGCTCACACCATCTCTCAGCCGCCCTCTCCACTGACCTCAAAGCACAGTGGGGCAGAGACCCAAGGCTCCCTGGGAGGAGATTGTCAGTGACATCAAATCTGAGAGATCCTTAATTAAACTGTTCATGCACATCTTTTATTTCTGGTCTGACTCATCCTAGTGATTGTTTGTACCACGGGCTCTTCTCTATGTGCTGCTGTCACCCAAATTCCTGTTTCTCACCAGCGCCGCCCTCCCAAAGCGAGGGCTCCTGCTCTGCAGGCAGCTCACTGGGGCACCTGCGCCTCACTGCCCAGGCCAAGACAGCTTTTCCAGCCACTCTGCCCTTCCTGCAGCTCTCTTCTGTTCATCTCCCACTTCATCAACACACCTGACAAAGTGGGGATGCTGTCCTCAGCCAGAGGATCCAGTCACTCACTCAGAGCTGGGAATGGCACCACAGGGACTTGGCACAAAGCTGGACAGCTGCAGTGAGGAAGGGATGGTAATTAACAGCAATTGCTTACTCGAAAGATGCGCTATTGAATCTCACTTGCACAGCCTGCGCAGGGCCCTGAGCTGGCAGGGAGCACCTCAGAGTGTGTGAGTGGGAGAATAAACCCACGTAGGTCCTGCTGGACAGAGATCAGCACCATAATGCATTCAGCATTTCTGGGAGCAGGAATTCAGAGCCCTCTTAGAGCCTGTCTGTAACCACACACCCCAGCCTGGTGTGTGCCGTGGGACCACACAGCAGCAGGACCCCACCCTCGGCACCTTCCAGAACGGCAATAAAAATACGAACTGAGACTCAGGGAAGCTTCACCACTACTGCAGGTTTATTACACGAATCCCAGAAAGAGTTGCAGCTAAACATGTTATTAGGTTAAATAAAAATAAAATGCATTCTAGAAAATGTTTTGAAATTTATCGTGTAATTAAGCTATTAATTTAATGGTCTTTCTTACTTGGATTGGAAATTCACACAGGTCCTCATCTCACTCCCGTTATTGAAAAGCGCACTCATCATACGCAGTCATTATGCATTTTCATAAACATTTGATGAACAATAACTGTGAGAAACATAAAATATTGGTTTTGTCCTTCAGCTGTAATGGCCATATGGAGACGAGCTGTGCCTCCGAGTCAGCAGTTGCAGCACATCCTCGTTAATAACAGCACTTGCTATTTTTACTGTTTACAGCACAAATGCAGCCCTTTAATGGGGGGGAAAGAAGGGTTTAATCTGTAAGGCCTTTGCAGTGATTTGTAAGAGAGCTGCTGTGCCCACATTCCTCTGTGATTCAGGGTGAGCTATAATTACTCAGTATTCTGGACATATCTCCTACAAGATGTCAATTTATGTGTAAGCAGAGCAAGGCAGTGGCTGAGGACATCTCAGGCCTTTCCCCTGCACACACACACAGTTTCCTCAGGTTTGCAAAGAAAATATTTTCCCCAGCAATGGAGTGAGGTCCTGCCCTGGAAGCAGGGCTGCTGGAGCTGGTGGCTGAGCGAGCACATCGCCTTGATCGTGGCCAAGGCACCTTGCCATAAATCACTGGCTTCCACAGGCACCTCGTTCTGCTTGTGCTCACCAGGCTGGGGATGGAGCACTCCTTTGACTTCCCCTCACTTCAGCTGCCCCATGCTCATTCCTGTTCCTGCTCCGTGGCGGACAGGGAAAGGAGCAAGGTGATGCACTCTGAGGAGAGAAGGCTTGGCCAGGGTGGGTGATAACCACCGTGCACAAGGTTTGTGCACACAGAGTGCTCTGGGACAGCTGCCAGCAGCAGGGGAGGTGGCTAGCTCTGGTCTCTGCTGCCTACAGGCTCGGCTCAGGTTTGCACCAGGCTGAACAGACCCACAGACACGTCCAGCCCCAGGCAGCAGGGGCTGGATGAGATCACTCCAGCTCCTCCACTCCCTGCTGCAGCTCCCACTGCCTCAGGAGGTCCCAGCTGTGCCCAAAGACAGGAGCCAGGACACTTGTGCTGAATTTTACCACAAGCCTGAGTGCAGGGCCAGGAGCCTTCCCCAGCGGGTTCCTGTGGCAGCAAGTGCTTGTAGTCTGAAAAGAGACACCTCAGACCACGGCCATCCCTTGAAGGTGATTTCACCCCATGGCCCAGAGCATCTCAGAACCTGAGGCAGAGCAGCTCTGTCCAGCAAACAAGCAGTTATGTACCAAGGACCTCCCTAGACCAAATGCTTCCATACGATTCCAAGTCTGAGGAGAGAGGCAGTTTGCACTAGAACTGCTCCACAGATCAGAGGAGGCAGAAGAGTAACCAAAATCACAGCAAAATGTGCCACCTCCTGTTCCCCCTTCCAACAAAACACCCAGATCTCCTGCCCAAAGGAGGCTCGGGAGCATAAAACCACACACCAGGAGTGCCAGGCTGTGGCAGGAGCAGGCAAGAGAGACTGCAAAATCTGGGGATGAATGTCCCAGGGCTTGCATGTGTCTGTCTCACTGTGTGAAGCATTAATGAAGTTTCTCCCAGAGCAGGACACACATTCAGACACAACACTTCCCCTTCAGCACTGAGTCCCGGGCCGATGTCGGCCCCGCATGGATTTATGGCTCCCTGTGCTCGTAAATGTCAGCACGGCCATGATGGATGCGGGAGCTGGGAAGCGCTCCCCCAACTTTGGGAGATTTCTTTATTTTTTTCTGATCTTTTACAACAGCCATAAACCAGCTGCTGATTAGTGACAGGTCTTAAAACTTTAGGCAAAAGCTGTTGAAATCAGCTTTACGTGCTAAGCTTCTCCCAAAGCAGAGCAGCTTAGCGTTTCCCTTTTGAGGTCACATATGTGACGTGTGGCCCTCTGAGCCACTGCTGTTCCCAGGGCAGGACGGGGCAACCCTCACAGCCCACTGGGTCAGGGGCCAGCCCTGTCCTCCTTGGTGGCACAAGCAGCAGATGTCCCCAGACAGGTCCATACTTGTGGTCCCACATTGTCCAGTCTGTGCCAGACAAAGGGCAGAGCCCGCTCTTCTCTCAGACTTTGGCAGAGATGTGAGGGGCAGGACAGAAGGACAGCTCACAATGATGGGCATTGCCACCTCTCCCAGCAGGGCAGAGTCCCCTCCAGCATCCCTCTGGGCCGGCACGGTCCCCATGGGGACCGGCCCTTGCTTCCCAGTCCTGATCCAGTGGTCACAGATGATGGGCAGAACCAACAAGGACATGGAGTAAAAAGGCTGTGCTGGGAGAACCTTCCCAGCAGAACAGTCCCCACTGCCTGGAGGACATGGCAGGCCTGGTCATGATGTTTTTTGTAGCCAGCAGGCTACTGCAATCATGTTTCTTGAGGTATTCATTAAGCATCAATTGCAGAGGCCACAAACTTGCAGAAAAATTTGCCCTAAAATGACACAGAACATGGTTGCACATCTTGGGATGGGAAATTGTCTTCTGGTGCTTCTGACTGCCCCCAATTTCTGGCTTCCTTCCATCTCCCAGCCCATGGCTGAGTCCTTGTCTCCATTCCAGTCTCCTGCTGACCATCCCCTGGCTGCTGCATAGGGCTGCAGCTGTGGCCTCTCCAGGCTCCCACAGCCTCTGCAGATGTGCTTTGGACTGTGCACCCCTGCCTCCTCGGCTCCAAGGGTTTTGCAGGATATACAGTCCTTTTTCCTACTTTCCTACCATTACAGGCAGCAGATTGTGGTGGGTTGGCTCCAGCTGGACACCAGGTGCCCACCAAAGCCTCTCCATCACTGCCCTCCTCAGCTGGACAGAGGACAAGAAATATAACAAAAGGCTTCTGGATTAAGATAAGGGCAGGGAGAGATCACCCACCCATTACCATCACAGGCAAAAAAGACTTGCTTAGGGAAAATATGATTTATTGCCAATCAAATCAGAGTAGGGCAATAAGAAATAAACCCAAATCCTAAACCTTTCACCCACCCCTTCTTTCCTTCTGGGCTCAACTTCACTCCCGATTTCTACACCTGTTTTCTCCCAGCAGTGCAGGGGGACAGGGTTGTGGTCCCCATCGCACATTGCCTCTGGCACCGCTTCCTCCCCAGGGGGAGGACTCCTCACTCCTTTGCTGCTCCAGTGTGGGTCCCTCCACGGGGTCAGTCCTTCAAGCCGCTCCTGTGTGGGTCACCCACAGGGTCACAAGTCCTACTGCCACCACTGGGCTCAGCCTTGGCCAGTGGCAGGTCCATTCTGGAGCCAGCTGGAATTGGCTCTGCTGGACATGGAGGAGGCTTCCAGCAGCTTCTCACAGCAGCCATCCCTGGAGCCTCCCTGCTACCAAAACCTGTCCATGCAAACCCAGTTCATGGATGGATGGCTGCATGGATGGATGGATGGATGGATGGATGAAGGCATGGATGAAGGGATGGATCAAGGGATGGATCAAGGGATGGATCAAGGGACGGACAGATGAAGGGATGAGTGGACAGACTGACTCTGGCTAGAGAACAAGTGTGGCATTTTGGGTACACTTCCTGTGGTGATAACCACTATTTAACCCACCCCTCCTGCCCTCCCACTCCCCCTTGTCATTACATGTTCAGGCTCAGACAGATCCCCATCACTCCCTCCAGAGGAAGAAGGCTCCACTTGCCTGCAGGATCACTGCTTGGACCATCTGTCCCACAGCGGGCTGGGCACATTCCCTCCCTGCTGCTGCTTCTCTCAGGAAGAGAAGTTAGTGGAGATTTATCATAGCACTAAACCTCAAATTGAGCACATTTGAAAGAAGAACAATTTATTCATCAAAAATATAGCTTCATTTTATCTGCAATTATTCTCAAGTTAAGGCTCCATTCAGCAAGTATTTTGGCTGAATAAACAGCAATTTTTTATGTCTAAACCATCCCATTTTGACATTCCATCACACAAACAAATACAGGAGGACACAGCCCACCCAAAGATCATTTGGAAAGTTCTCTGGATACTTTTTTTATTCCAAAGTGCTGTTCTGGGGTGGTAGGGTGGGAGCAGCTCTTCCAGCTTCTGACCAGTATGGAAGGACCAGTTGAGTCCTGTGAGGCAGAGCCATCACCAACAGCGGTTCGTTGGTTTTGAAATTAAAAGAGAGAATCCAAAAAAAGACAGGTGGCTGCACAAACATGAACAGAACAAACTTGGGGGGATGCTTTTCCACCAGCAACATCCCTCAGAAGGGCATCCCAAGGAAAAAATCAGAAATACTGGACTGGGCAAAGTTACTAAAAGAGAGTGTATGAGGTACACAGCAGCTAAACTTCCTGCTGCAGAGGAACCACAGGACAACAGTAAAAGGCCAATATTGCTGCATCAGGAGCACTTTAGTGTCCTGAAAATCAAAAAGGAACCCTATAAAAATGGGAATGAGGGTATAAGGATGAGTATAAAGGGAAAGCTCAAGCGCATAGGGGCAGAATGAGAAAGGGTAAGGAGCAGAGAGAGTTACAGCCAGTGAGGGGCATAAAAGGCAAGGAAATAAGTTCCAGAAATATACTAAAAGTGCAATGAAAAGAAAAAAAAGAGTCAGCATTCACGTCTTGCGATGGAAAGAACCAAAGCGATGACACAGAGACACAAACAGTGACTTCCTCACCATGGCTGCACAGTGCAAGCCTGTAACCAGTGCCCAGAGCCATCACCATTAGTGAGAGAAGCTCAGTGCATTGAGTAGCCAGGGGTCAAGAGAAATCACCCTGGAAAATGTAAGCAACCTCTGAACAATTAGCAGCACATTGTGAGAAATTTTGAAGGCTTAGGGCATCCTGGGGAAGTGCAGAAAAAGCACTTTTTCCATGAAAAATAAAAATACATAAATAAAGGAAGTTAAGAGTTTAGGGAGTTACAGATCAGCCAAGCTGGCTTCAGTTTCTTGAAAAATTTTGGAACAAATTATTGAGCAATCCATTTGTAAGTACCAATAATGTGATAAAAATAAAGGATAAAAACCAGCCAACACAACTCTGCAAAGAAAAAAATGATGTCAGGGTGATCTAATTTCCCTCCTTGCCAGGGTATTTGGTCTAGTGGAGGAAGAAACAATGGATGTGATCCATTATGCAAAGCCTCTGGTGCATTCCCAGGAACAGGCAGGCAAGTACAATCTGAGTGAAAACATGGGAGATGGGTAAAACTGAGAGCAATAGGTGCTCCAAGCAAAGCTGGGGGCTGAGAGCAGGAGCAAGGGAGGCAGCAGGTCTGTTTTTGTGGTCTAGATGCCTTTTATTTTCCTACAGCATGACTGGTGGGCATGTCCAAACGCAGGGGTGACACCTCTGTGGATCTCCAAGACACCAGGGACCTCCAACCCCTGCGACACACTCATTGGTGCCAAGTTTTCCTTGGGAAGGAGAGTAGAAGCTTCTTCAAAACATCTGCAAGTTAAACCAGTTCCTCTTAACTGGACATTTCAGGTAATGGGAAGTGCATGGCTTTGAGTAAAGCCCTGTTAAATAGATACAGATACAGATACAGATACAGATACAGATACAGATACATACAGATACAGATATAGATTCAGATGAAAATAATATGTTATTGTTATTTAATTCTGGCTTATGCACTGCAGCCCCACTCTGAAGTCTCCTGGCTGTTATGCAATGACCAGCAGCAGTGTCAGCTCTGTCACTCAGCCCTGGGGCAGCACGAGGGAAGCCTCAGGCACGGAGGGGTGGTGCTGCAGGATGGAGCTCCCAGTTCAAACCAGTTCAGCACAGGCCACCAGGAACCACCCCCACCCCAGAGAGCAGAGGGGTGAGCTCCAGCTCCATCTCCTCATCAGAGCAGATGGTTCCAAAAGAGACGCCCAAACGCTCCTCTCTGGGCAGCCCCAAACAACAAAAAGTGCTTGAACCTACCCTATGACCTTCGCTTTCCTCCTTTTTTTCTGCCAAGACCAGAGAAAATACCCCATTTTGAGAACAAAATAGTGCAGAAAACCAAAATGACACAATCTTGGAGTTCAGTGTCATGCACAGCCCCTCAGCCTGAAGAGGTTTGACAGTTTGTACTGGGAAGAAGGTGTGATGCTGCAACATTTCTTTGGAGAGAAAAAAAAAGAAAGAAAAAAGGATGGCTTTTATTTTTAGACGTTTTAGCAGCCAAATTGTTGTCAGGCCGTCTGTGCTCTGCTGAGCAACACACAGTGTTGGGCACAGCCAAGAAGAGCTTTCTCACAGAGCAAAATGTCATGATAAAATCAGGTTTCATCAGAATCCCAACACCTTTCATGGAAAAAACTGCCAAATTTTGGACAAACTGTATATTGTTCATCATCTTTTTTTGATACCATGATCTGCTTATGGGTGGAGAAATATGAGACTGGGCCTGAACTGCTGTTTTATTTGGGAACATGCCACATTTCCCTTTGGTGTCTTCTGGCGATGCTGGACAGCTGAAGGAGGTCTGGGACTTTAGTTCTCTTCCATCTTCCACCACCACCCAGCTTTTCCCTTCATTGCTGTCCATCCTCTGCAGCTAGAGATGCTTCCAAAAGAAAACAAAACTGGATTCTTATTTCTCTTTGTTCTCTGGCCTTGGACATTTGCCCCATTGTTCCAGGGCTCAACACTCTCATGACTGACTCACAGCACTCTGAGGTTGGGGAACCTCTGGAGGTGGTCCAGTGCCATCCCTGCTCAGGCAGGGTCACCTAAAGCTGGATTCCCTGGGCTACAGCCCACAGGCTTGGGGATATCTCCAAGCGTGGAGAGCACCGTTTCTCTCATGAGTGGTTTAACCATCCTCACAGCTCTTCCCTGGACTCAGTCCAGTAACCAGCATCTGTCTCGTACTGGGAAGCGCAGCAGGGTGCAGCACTCCAGATGCCACCACGCCTGTCTGTAAAACCAAACTGGTACTCCAGTAATTCCTGTCACCAGAAAGCCAGGCTGTGGGAGCTATGCCTGTCCTGGCGAGACACTCAACCACAACTGTACCCACCCCTGTCCGGCTGTGACGTGGGCCAGGCTGGCAGATAGGCACATTGCAGTGTGGCCAAGGGGACTCCAGAGTCTGGGAAAGGGCAGCCCTTGGGCCAGCCCAAGGGTGGTCCTGTGGGTGCCAGGAGGAAGCAGGCACAGGCAGGGGTTGCAGGAATTTTGCTGAGTCCCTCCTTGACACTGACACCCACACATGTCCCAGGGAGAATTTGTTGCTTCAGGTTCCTCATAAATGCCAAGTCAGTGTGTGATGGATGGGCTGGGAGCTCCTCCCAGGATCTCTCCACAGCAGGTCCCGGGAGCAGCAATAAAATTCCACTGCCAGTTGGGCCAAGATGAGGAGTATGGGGGACAGCCTGAAAAGGAATCTTTCTGGGGAGCCCTGCACCAGCCAGGCACCTCTGGGGCAGAGCAGGGACAGGGCTGATGGACCCACCTTGGTCCTGCTGGGCACTGCTCCACGCACACATCCCTTCCTCCTCCCACCCTCTGGACATGTGTGTACCCCAATAAACACCCTCCTCCACCCGAATCCCCCCTTGCGTGCACCTCCAGGGATACACACACACAGACACACACACACACTCTCTGCACAGCCCTCCGTGTGCTCACCCCTCCTCCCCAGCACCCACCACCATCCCACCCGGGCACTGGCACTGCTGGGGCTGGATGACGACATGCAGAGGAGGAGGGCTCATTCAGAGAGCTGCCATGTCCCATAGCATATGAACAAGGGACAACCCAGGTGTCCCCAGCCCACCTGGCCCTCCCAGCACCCTGCAGGAGCTCTGGTGCAGGTACGCAGCACGGGAATAGGTGCAGCCATCCAAGGGCAGCCTCAGTGCCACCCACCTGGGACACCCACCTTGGGGACCTTGTCCAGTCCCTGACACCTCGCAAATTCCACCCACGCTATGGGAGAGCCGAACACCCCTGCCCACTGCTCACCCTGCTGCCTGAAGAGCCCGGGCTCAGGCTGGAGGACGGATGGCAGGACACCTCGGCTAGAGAACAGCGGGATAACTGGAGTTTTCATGAGAACTGAAGGGCCCCCAGAGCTGTGCTGAGGGAGGGGTGGGGAGAGAGCGGGGCAGAGGCTGGAGGAGCCTGCGGGGCTGAGGCGGGAAAAATTCACGGGAGCAGCCGCTTCCACAGCGGGCCAGACCCTGGGCTGTGGATGGAGGCACCCAAGGGAAAGGGACAGGGACACCAGGACGAGGCCGCGGTGCCCGATGGCAGCCGGAGCTCGCGGTGTCCCCGCGGTGTCACCGGGCCCGACCCGCCGAGCTCCGAGAGCGGGGCCACAGCGCCACCCAGCGGCTGAGAGGCGCCACTGCGTCCTCGCCGCTCCCGTCATGGAATCCGGGAATGCTGCAGGCCTTAAAGCCCATCCAGTGCCACCCCCTGCCACGGGCAGGAACACCTTCCACTGTCCCAGGCTGCTCCAAGCCCCGTCCAGCCTGGCCTTGGACACTTCCAGGGATCCAGGGGCAGCCACAGCTTCTCTGGGCACCCTGTGCCAGGGCCTCCCCACCCTCCCAGGGAACAATTCCTTCCCAAGATCCCATCCATCCCTGCCCTCTGGCAGTGGGAAGCCATTCCCTGTGTCCTGTCCCTCCATGTCCTTGTCCCCAGTCCCTCTCCAGCTCTCCTGGAGCCCCTTTAGGCCCTGGAAGGGGCTCTGAGCTCTCCCTGGAGCCTTCTCCTCTCCAGGTGAACACCCCCAGCTCTCCCAGCCTGGCTCCGGAGCAGAGGGGCTCCAGCCCTCAGAGCAGCTCCATGGCCTCCACTGAACTCTCTCCAACGGCTCCACCAGCACACCCAACCCACAGCCAGCCCCAGCTCACCCTCCTGGCTGCTCCCGGCTCTCCCCTCAGCACAGGACAGCCAGGAACCGCTGCCACCACCATGTGCTCCACACAAAATCATGTCCAAGCTGCGCTGCTGTCTCAGGTGGGTGATGTGACCCACGGAGGAGCAGGAGCATCTGCTGAGGATCACGTCTGCATCACGGTGCTTTAAGCACCTCTGCTCTGGGACAAAGGCACATCCACCTCCCCAGGGATGAGCAGCCCCTTCCTGACCATGCACAGGTCCTGGTGTGTCTTTGGCCTCTCATCACCCTCTTGAAGAAGGAACACAGTCAGCAAAGCAGGGAACAAGAGATCTGCACAGACAGGTTGTTGGAAGGTTGTTATTTCTGTTTCTGGGTAAGAAACACAAATTCATTCTCTCCAAAATCCAGGGAAAAGGAGATGCCACAGTGCTCCCTGGAGGGAAGGAGAGGACAGCAACTCCACATCAAATTTGGTGATGACTTCTCCAAACTTATGGCGGAGCAGGTTCATCTCTTATCTTCAAATTGCTTTTTTTTTTACCTTGAATTTGCTGCCTTTCTCTTTATTGGAAAAAAAAGTACCCAAAGCATAAAGACATCTTTTTAGTAACATAAAAATGGTTTAAACCCTTGGAATGACTCAGATCTAATCTCCTTGTTTCTCCACATGTGAATTTTGAGGCCTTTGGCCTCAGCACTTGGGGATTTCCTCAGTGACTCATGAGGTCCCCATGGAATGCTGTGGGGTCCTTCCTGGTGCAGAGGATCCCAGGACTCAGCACAGCCCATGAAGGTCCTTCTGCAGAGCTCCTCAAACCTTGCAGGGATGGGTTGGCATCCTCTGGCAAGACCTGAGTGGAAGAATTCATGGGAGAGAGATGGAGTCACAGCAGTCTCCAGCATGTCCCTTGTTAAAAGCACCCTCATATGCATCCCAGAGCCAGCCAGCAATGCAGACACAGAGTAGCTCTTTGCTTTTGGTTTCCAGTAACCCGAGCTTGCAACAAGATCCCAGCTCCTCATTTCCTTCAGGTGATTTATCTGGGCTATGTCAGGGTTGTTCTGCTGCTACCATAGATGTGCAGTGTCTGCTGTGGACAAGCAGGCAGAGGATCAAAGCCCCTGGGCCACCTCTGGGAGTGGGGTGGGCTGACGGGACAGCCATCCCCACAGGATGCAAGACCACTGCAGTGTCTCCTTCTGAAATATCCACAGCTCCACAGACAAAAAAAAAAAACAACTTGGGAAAACGCAGAGAAAGTCACATTTGGTGGTGTTAACATCATCTCTTACACTGGCAGAGCCTGACCCAGCTGAAGCAGAGCTGCAGAGAGGCTCTCCAAAGCACAGAGCAAAAATGTCAGTGCAAGGAACAACCTTTGCTGGGTCTCTCTGCCAAGCTCCACCTGGATTCTGTCCAACTTTACCCTTTAGGCTTGAAATTTTCCATCCCAGAGTATTTTTCTTTCCAAGTTCCAGTGCAAAGAGCCACAGCCAGAGGGATGGGAACCTGGGGCAGCCAAACACCCCGAGATCTGCTGGGAGGATGCTGCCCTTCACCAGCAGGTGAGGCTCACTTTTTTCAGCTGTATCGACAGCTCTAATGAGAGAAAATTACTTTGGCCTGCATTAAGAAAAAAAAATTCTGTCATTCCTGTGGAAAGCTGTCACATTGCCAGCTTGAGGAACAGGGACTCGGAGTGTTGCCTTCTCCTGTCCCCAGCAAAATCTGCGGAAATTTGGCTGGTGACATTGAAAAATTATTTGAGTTCTCACAGAGTCAAGGTGTGAGTTCTGGTGACAGCTGCCAGCACTGCTGTCCCAGGCCCAGTGTCCCCTGGCTGTCCCTGGTGGAGCATCCTCCAGAGCTCTGGAGGGGCTCTGTCCTGTGCTCTCCCCTGTCCTGGGGTGGCTGTCATGGCTGTGGGACAGCAGGAATGGGGCTCAGCAAGGTGAGCCTCCCCTGTGGATGCCATGGCTTGAATCCCTCTGAGGAGGGATGCTCCCTTTGATACTTCCTTGGGCAAAGAATTAAAAAATTACCCATAAAACTTCAGCTGGAAGAAACTTTGAATGAGCAAAATGAAGCCACAAAACCACCAGAGTAAAAGATTCAGCCATGAAAAAAATAAAATATAAAGAGTGAAAAAAACCTATGAGTAGGTCACCATGAATCTGCAGCCTGTGCAGTGAGCAAGGACCCGTGGGTTTGGATGTGGAGTTCAGGGCTCTCTGAGCATCCCCTGGCCCTGTGGTGCCCAGCTCTGAGGCAGGGAATGGCTAGGATCACAGGACAGAGCCCACAGGGGACGTAGAGGAGGAGGGAGACACAGCAGATATGGAGCCTGGACAGGAGCAGATGGAGATGGAGAGTGGTGTCCAGCTGATCTGTCAAGTGACAGATGGCCTTCACGCTGGGTGGGAAGGGAGGCAGGGCCAGTGCTGGCAGCCAGCGACTGCAGCCACTCTTCCCTTTCTCTCCTTAATTTGTCTCAGAAGGCCCCTGTATTCCCCTTGCTGGGCTGTGCTCAGCTGCCCAGAGGTTGTGGTGCTGGTGGGAGGGTGGGGGACCACAGGGCTCTCAAGTACCCCCTCTCCATCTCCAGGACATGACAAGACACTCCTGACACAAGAACCCAAACTCAGAGAGATGAAACAACCCCAGAAAATAAATCTAGTTTCAATTCTATTTTCTATTTTTTTTTCTCTTTTCAGCCTTTTTGGGATCTTGCACAGCTTCTTTGGGACAGGAGAATAAGGGAAAAGCATGAAGGTTCCCACAAAGTATTTGTCCATGTAAAGAAAGAAGGTGGGAAAACAATACAAAAGAAACAAAGAAACAAAGAAATAAAGAAATAAAGAAATAAAGAAACCAGAACAGCTTTATCCCTTCTCTACAGACAGTTCAGGAGCATTAGGGAAAAATGAACATTTTTCCTTCCATTTTGTTCCACTGGAAGAGAAATCCAAGTGCCCCTCAGTGCCACCTGATCACAATTACATACACAGAAAGTTAAGAAGCAAAACCAAGGGACACTTGGAAAAAAACACATATCCATCAGCTGCTGCAAGCTGGGAACTGACCTGAACCAGTCTGAAACCTCTTCTGGCCAGGAGCTGTCTCTGGCAGGAGCCATCCAGGCTCTGTGGCCATCGGGCCCTCACTGGAGCTGCAGCTGCCCTCGAATCAATCAGGTTTTGATGTGAGACAACTCTGTTTCCAGGGGCTCAGTAATTAGGAGCCTATTTTTAGAGAAATGAGCCACTACATTAATCAATAAGGAGCAGCCAGCTCCTCAAGGGCAAGGGGGCTTGGAATTGCCCTACTCCAGTCTCAGGAGCTTGTCCCCAGTCCCATGATGTGTTGATGATGCCCCCAGGTGCTGCAGGGAGCTCTGCTCCATGTCCCCACCTTGCTGAGGTCCCACAGGGCACCTGTGACCTTTGGCTCCATTGGCCTTCCCAGGGGATGCTCCTGGCAGCCAAAGGCTGCAAAAAATAGAGGGACTCCTTAGGAACATCACCTGGGAGGGGTTTGGGAGGATACCTCCAGCCACCTGGACTAGCAGCAGCTGGTTCAGGTCTCAGCAGCAGCTCTTGGGGGACAGGAGGGGCACAGCCATCCCCACCACACACTCCTGCCGTCCCTGCCAGGGCTGGCTCCTTCTGCCTCCCACGATCTCCTGCACACCCCTGCTCTGCCCAGGAAGAAGAGCCAAGCAGCCTCTTTCCTGGGAATGTTCCCCCAGCACAAGGTGTTTAATTCATTTACAAAGGGCTAAAATAGAGCTGGCTCCCTTCCAGGCACTCTGGCATCCAGGCTCTGTAAACAACTCACCCGCCAAGGGAGTCAGCTGGGAAAAAAGGCTTTTCATGTCCATTCCCCAGGCCCCACTTCCACAGAAACCTTCCAGCACGATCCTTTCTCAGCTGTAAGAGCAGCAAAATTGTTTCAGGTCTTCACTGATGTTCCTTTTCCCCCAAGCACACTTGTGGACATCTCACATGACTCCCTTCTGCCTGTGGATGGAAAAAGAGAAGAACTCTCTGCAAAAAAAAAAAAATTAGCTGATGTGGTAAGTCTGATGTGTCTTTCCCTGCCTTGGATATTTCCTACGTTCCCTTTCAGAGGCACTTTATTTTTTTAATAGCATTGACCTTTACGGAGATAGGAATTCACCTGAGTATTTTCTCATGGCTGCTGAGCCGCACCCAGGAACTCACAGGGAGAATCAAGAGGACATTTTTTTCTTAGGCTGCAAGTGATTCACCAAAAATCATTGGGATGCAAGTGGAAAATGCCAGGGATCAGAACACAGCCCAGCTTTCAAAATCCCAGCCATGCTGGGACAGCAAGGTCTGGGCAGGCCAGGAGATCAGCTGCAAGAGGAGCCACCCAGCATCTCTCCTCTGCAGAGTCTGTGGCAGCTCTCAGCTGCTCTCCCCAGGGCCCCCAACCCAAAGGAACACCCCAGCAGCTGGGGCTCCCACTCTGTGACTCCCTAGGTGACCAGCAAGTTCCCAAAACTCCTACGCTGGTCTCACGGAGGCAGGACACCGAGTGCTGCAGCCTCACTTGCCTGTGCCACACCTGGATGGGGATCACCCCAAATCCTGCTGGAGCAGCTGAACCTCCTGGGGCCTCTGCAGCACCAGGTGCAAGGGGAAGAACGCAGTTCCCTGGTTTCCCAGCTGTGAGAAGGAAGGCTGGTTCCTCCATCCTGCTGCCAGAGTGTGGTCCATACTGTGGCACAAGTCAGAGTCACTCCCAGGAGGGTGATGCTGAGGCTGACAGGGTGCTTGGGGGAGTCAGAGAGTACCAAATCATTATCCAAACACACCCCCTCCTAAGGCTGGGAGCTCCTGTGCACCCAGCAGGGGTTTATCCCATCAGAGTTGGGATGAGGAGTGGATTAGGAGTTCTCCCTGAAGAGTTGCACAGAGGGAGATAAAGCCTCTTGTGAAGAAAAATAACCTTCTACAAGACGAGAACCCACATATGGCTGCAATTTGGGAAGTGCCGTCCTCATGTCCACCTTCTCCCGTTTTGCCAGTGGATCCACGTCAGACTGACCCACCCAGCTCCTGCCACCCCAGCACCTGCTGCTCCAAGGGGCACCTATGGCAGAGCCAGATGCCAGCTGAGGATCCACCCTGCTCCCACAGGGAGTAGGTGTCCCTCCTGCATGCTGGCCTGCGGTGGGAGTGATTTTGTAGCAGGTGCTAGGCACGAGTCAGGTATATGGTCAGTGAGAAACAGCTGACATAGGAGGACCTGAGTCAGCACTCTCCAAGGAAACCTCAGAGGAGCAATGCTGGAAGCACAGAGTGCTGGGGCAGCAGGGCTGGAGGGCTCACAGACCTGTGAGACAGTGAGGACAGAGCCCCAGCCTCGAGGATGGGGCAGGATTGCCCCTAGCCTGGCACTCGGCTGGAAGAAGAGGAGGGTGAGGAAGGCTGATCCACACCCGGAGAGCACAGCCAGCAGCTTCCAGGTCCTGTGCCCCCGCCCACTTCTACCACGAGGCAGGAGGAGCGATCATCCCACAGCTCTCCTTCTCAGATGCTGGGAGTGGCTGCTGTTACTCCTTGCCATCTGTTTGTGGTGCCAAAGAGGCCTCTGGTGAGGGCTGGCCCATGAAATATGCATGGCATGGCCTCCGTTTCTAAACTGCGTCTCCTCCTGTGCCAAATTCCCTTCTCACCTATTTGTCTCACATTCAAATATTTCTTCACATTTTACAGCTTCTCAAGCCATCCCTAACAGCTTCTCCTGGATTTATTCCCATCACTGGTGCAGCCGAGAATGCCCATGGAAGGACTTGGATGTGTGTTATCCGGCCTTGGCCATGTTCCCTGTGTGGGATACAGCTGCATGGTTGTGTCTGTGATGTGTGTTCCAGCCATGGGCTGGACTGAGCTTCCCATGCCAGCTGCAGCCACCGTGAGCAGGGACTGGCCCCTCTGTGCCAGCAGCACCTGCCTGGGAATGGTGGGGACGGGGACAGTGGCCTCGAGGGCATAATGTCACAGCCAAGGGAGATTGCGTGGTGGAGGTTCAGTGCTCTGCAAGACCATGGTGACCCACGAGGGCTTGGTACAGTCCCCACAGCAGCCTGGAGTACCCACTTGTTGGTCTCCCTGCTAGCTCAGGGATTTCCTCTGCTTCGGGTACCACCATCCTCAGAGAAACCCCATCAGATTTCACTTCCATCAAAAAGTGGCTTTTTTACATTTAACCTCTGAGTTTGGGTCTGAGACTAAAGTTTCTTCAGAAACTTGGACCTGGTATTGCACCACAAACTCCCAGTCCCAGCTGGATGCTGCAGGGCTGCAGCTCTGCTGGCACAGCAGTCACCACTTGGAAGCTTTCCCTGCTAAGACCAGGCAAGTGTTTCCCATGGGTGACTGGTGCCATTAGAGCCTTTGAAGGGAATTTTCTCTGTGGCACCTGGCTGAGAAAGAAGGTTTGAACTGCATCCCAAGAATTCATATGTGCAGTCTCATCACAGCGAGGAACTTTGGGTGAATTATTATTATCTCTAAATGGCGCAAAAGAGTTAACACAACACAGGGAATGTTTTGAAGGAAGTGGCTGCTTTTCCAGAGCTTTGTACCCAGATCTGTCAGAGGCAATGCCACTGTCTGGCTGTCTCTGTGGAAGGACAAGATGTTCCCAAAGAAAACCTTACAAATGAGCTCAGGGAATCCCCGTGGTTTCACTGCCGGTTACAGCTACGTCAGTGTTGAGGAGGGCAGGAAAAAACAATTGCAGGAACTAATTTTCCCAGCTCCTGCCTGCGCTTAACATTAGCAACACAAGATGTCACTGAGGAGCTGGATTTGGACAGCTCTGCATCAGCGGCGTCATCCTCCGGGAGCCACTGGAAACGGGGCTGGAGAGGTGGGCATGGAGAAGGCACATGGTCACAGAGAGAGGACGTGGGCACAGAGAAGGGATGAGGACACGGAGAAGTGACATGGACACAGAGAAAGTATGCAGCTGTGATGCTGCTGTGAAACGATCCTGCGAAAAGGAAGGGAGGTACCTGATCTCCCACGGCAGGACTCGGGAGCATTTCTGGCCACGGAGGGTCGGGGAGGTGCTCGGTGATCTCCGGAGCTCAGCATTGGGTGTGCCGGGGAGGAACAGCTCAGGCAAACGCCTGCCAGGAGCAGGACAGGCACTCGCCCTGCCTCGGAAGATCCCGAGGTCCTGCCAGCCCTCTCTGGGGCTCCACGGAGCAGGTGAAGCCCAACAGCCCCAGCCTGTGACGAGGCAGCCAAATCTGCTGACTCAAGCACACCAAGCACCCATGGACCCCGACCAAATGAGTGAGGAGTCAACTGAAACCCCCAAACTGTCCACACGCACATCAGGAGGAGCAAGTGCAGGGGCTCGAAACATCTCCCCCACGACAGGTCCCGCCGGTCTGAGACCCCTCCCCAAGTGTTTCCAGCTCCACAGGCTGGACATACCACAGCCTGCCCCAAGGATGGCTACGAGGGAACCTTTGGCCCTCCCTGGGGCTGCCCTGAGCAGGCAGTAGCCCCTTGGCCCTGCAAGGTTGGCCCCGGTGCTCCCCACAGGTCCCCTTCAGGGACCACTTCAAAGCTCCCTTGGGACCTTCATAATTTTCCCAAGGGCTCCTCCAAGGGCATGCAGCTCTCTTTGCCCCGCTCCCAGCACTACTCCAAGGAAGAGAGTTCCTTTCAGGCCCCACCCAGCGCTTCCCTCGAGCCGCACCTGCCTCTCCAGGTCCTTCCTGGGCCTTCCGGGGAGCGAGGTGCCCCCAGGACCGGCTGCGTCAAGGGGATGGGAATGGGGAAGGCACCGGGCAGGGGGCTGCGGGAGCGGGGTGCACTGGGCCGGGTGGCTCCGGTCGTGGTGCTGGCCCCGGTGACGGTGCCAGTTCCGGTTCGTATCCCCAACCCGGTACCTATCCCAGTGTCGGCCTTGGTGGCAGTCCCGGTCCCGATCGCAGTTCCGGTCCCAGTGCCAGTCTCGGTGCCGGTGCTGGTCCCGGTCCCTGTCCCTGTCCAGGTCCGAGTCTTGGTGCCGCTTCCGGTTTCGGTTCCAGTGCCAGTCTCGGTGCCGGTCCCGTTCCCAGTCCCGCTGCCGGTCCCTGTCCTCGTGTCGGTGCCTGTCCCGGAATCAGTCCTAGTCCCAGTGCCGATCCCGATCCCAGTTTCCATCCCCGTGGCGGTGCTGATGCCTGTCTCGGTGCCAGTCCCATTCCCAGTCCCGCTGCCGGTCCCGGTGCCGATCCCAGAACCCGTCGCAGTCCCGGTGCCAGTGCCGGGGCAGTGCCGCGGCGCGGAGCCGGTTCCAATGGCAGCAGAGCGCGGCCAAAGGCGGGGCGGAGTGGGGCCGTGGGGCTGGAGGCCGGGGGCGGTCCCGCGCGGGCCGCACTTAAGGCGGCGGCGGGCGGCGGCCGCGCCGTGCCCATGGCTCTCCCGAGCGCCGCCCGCGTGCTC
>VZTF01004093.1:29014-45017 GCA_013397755.1 Cnemophilus loriae | reverse complement strand
GGGTTACCGGCTCTGGACCGGCGGGGCTCTCGCTCAGGGGCCGCCCGCTCCGGGAGGTGTCAGTCCCCTTCTGGAGAAGGTTCTTGCTCCGGGCAGTTCCATTTTGGGACTGCGAGTCCCAGGATGGTGAGTGCCCCTTCCGGACGTCTCGGTGCGGGATGGGGGTTCTGTCGCATCAAGTGTGACTGCTCCAAATGGAGGGATCTTTCGTTCCGGGGGAGTGCCTGTTTTGCAGGATGTTGGTGCCTGCCAGGGATGCTCTCACTCCGGGAGGTGCCGGTCCTGGGCTGGGGAGGCTCTCACCCTGGGAGTGCCCATTTCGGGACGTGTCATTCCCCTTCCAGGGGGACTCGCGGTCTAGGGGTGCGCGTGTTGGGGAACTCTCGGTCCCGGGCCGGGGGGTGCCCGTTTTGAGGGATGCCAGTTCTGGGTCGCGGGGAGTTTTTCCTCCGGGGGTGCCGGTGCGGGACGGGTGCTGAGCCGCCGCTGTTCCGCAGCTGCTGCAGTTGTGCCAGCGGGTGCTGGGGCAGACGCTGTTCGAGCGACTGATGAAGATGACGTTCTACGGGCAGTTCGTGGCCGGGGAGGACCAGGAGGCCATCAAGCCGCTGCTCCGGCGGAACCAGGCCTTTGGCGTGGGCGCCGTGCTGGATTACAGCGTGGAGGAGGACCTGGGCGACGGGCGGTGAGTGCGGGACCCGCGGGGCAGGGGCGGGGCGGGGAGCGGCCCCTGACCGCGCTGCCATTGGCTGCGCCCGCCCAGCCCCCCGCTCCAATTGGCTGCAGTTCCGCTTACGTCACGGCCTCGCCCCTCCGTGCCACCGCCTATGGCCCGCACACGGGGGTGGCTGTATCCCGCACACGGGGGTGGCAGTGTGGGGGTGGCAGTGCCCCGCACACGGGGGTGGCTGTGTCCCGCACACGGGGGTGGCAGTGTGGGGGTGGCAGTGCCCCGCACACGGGGGTGGCTGTGTCCCGCACACGGGGGTGGCAGTGTGGGGGTGGCAGTGCCCCGCACACGGGGGTGGCTGTGTCCCGCACACGGGGGTGGCAGTGTGGGGGTGGCAGTGCCCCGCACACGGGGGTGGCTGTGTCCCGCACACGGGGGTGGCAGTGTGGGGGTGGCAGTGCCCCGCACACGGGGGTGGCTGTGTCCCGCACACGGGGGTGGCAGTNGTGGCTGTGTCCCGCACGCAGGGATGGCTGTGACCCGCACATGGGGGTGGCTGTGTCCTGCACACGGCGGGGGCTGTGTCCTGCACACGGGGGTGCTGGGCCCCCACTGGGCCGTATCGCTATCCCCGCCCCTCTGCGCATACCGGGTGCTGCCCCCCGTCTGCTGCACCCTCTCTGTCCCCGTCTATTCCCTTGCACGCACCGGAGTGCAACCCCTCCCCGGCGATGCTGTACACCCCGAACCCTCCTNTCTGCACACAGTGCTTTGCTGTCACGCCTGAAGTCCCCCTTCCCCCCCCCGGACTGGGATGCTGCCCCCCATTCCTGCCCCCTCCATCCCCCACCATACAAACACTGGGGTGCTGCCCCGCACCATGTGCCTTGGTGGACTCAATCATCTTGGAGCTCTTTTCTAATCTTAACAATTCCATGATTCCATGATTTCCACCCTCCACCATTTCCACCCCTCTCAAGCTGGGGTGGTGTCCCCCGTTCCCGCACTGCCTCCCCCAGTCCCGGGCAGCCTTGACTGCCTCCCGCCCTCTGCCAAGAGCTGGCACCAGACCAAAGCTGCCGGTAACTTTCCATTATCCAGGCTCCAGTTCCGGGCAGCTCCGCTCTCCGGATCGATGGGCCGCTGGCCGGCACGGGGGTGGGCGGTGTTCCCCCCACCACGAGAAGGCTGGCCGTTCCAGAGGACGCTGGCTGGGGATGCGCCGTCCTCCTGGCAAGGCTGCACAGTGGCAGTCCCTGCTGGCAGCTGGGGACACCGTCTGGCTGTCATATGCTTGTCATGTGATGTTGAAAACACAGCGGTAATCTTATTTTCGGGTGGTTTGCGAGCAGGATGTGAGTCACGGTGGTGATGCAGGTGCTGCCGCTGGGAGCCTTATCTCTGGTCCACACCCGGGCACTGCTTTTCGGGGACCCCTATGTGCCGTGGCGGGTGCTACTGCCCCTCGCTGCTGCCGCTGCCAGACATCCCCGGGAGTGAAGGGTCTGTGTGTCCGTGATAGGAGCAGGCACTGGGGAGGGCAGCGCAGGCACGGGAGCTGTGCGGGGGGAGGCAGGGCTGCGCCATCCCTGAGTGGGCTGCAGACTTCGGGGTTTTTCTAGAAAAGAAAAGGGGTTTTTCTCTTCAAAACACCCCTCTGCTGCCTGGCAGGGGTGTGGCTGTTTTGAAGGTGTGTAGCGAGGTGCTTCTCCCCTGGACACGCAGCCATGGTCCGGGCACAATGTTCAGCATTCCCGTGGAGCTGAGCCAGCAGCACCTGTGCTGCCAGGCTGGCACTGCTGCCCTCCATGCCTGGCTGTGCCTGGGCCAAGGGCTTTCCTGTGTGTGACCATAGAAGACTTTCAGACAGGCTCTGCCTGCACCTGTATCCCTCCTGCTGATGGGTGCTCGTGGTTTGTGAGCTGGCTGGGCTGTGCTGCTCCTCTCCTGCTGCAGATTTGGGGTTTGCACGTGTGGTACTCCTTGCTAGGTGAGTTCTGCCTGTGCTGTGTGGGCCATTCACATCCAAGAGAGTTCCCAATGCATCCCTGCCCAAGCTCCAGTGGGATTTGCCTGGATATCAGGAAAAGGGTCTTCACCCAGAAGATGGTTGGGCACTGAACAGGCTCTCCAGGGAATGGTCATGGTCCCAAGGCTGCCAGAGCTCAAGGAGTGTTTGAACAATCGGGCACAGGGTGGGATTGTTGCCCTTTGCAGGGCTAGGAGTGGAACTTGATGTCCTCATGCAGTCCCTTCCGCCTCAGGACGTTCCATAATTCTATGAACAGGGACAAAACCCATGGTGGCACTGGAAGGGTTATGTTGAACGCTGTCCCTTGCCAACCATCACTCTGGGTCCTCCTTGGCTCTGTTTGGGGTAAAATCCCAAATTCTCAGTGCTTCTGCCAGGGCTGGTGCTGAGTTGGACTGCACATGGTTGAGAGGGATGGGCAGTCCTGGGTTCATGGCTGCTGGGCTCCAGAGCTGTGTCCTTCCCTTGGTGAATGCTTTGAGATTGTGCTGCTGCCAGCCAGGAAGCCGAGTTACAAACCACAGCAGTCAGTGGGTGATTTGGTCTCTTGGTGCCATCTGCTGTTGTTCTTCTGGAGGAAGCCGGCCATAATGGCAGGGAAATGCCCTTTCTGCCCCAGCAATGGGCTGTGGCATCTCTTCCACAGCCTTTCCGGCTGGGAACAACAATGCAACATGGGCAAGAACCAGCTTATCCTGCCTGCCACAGGCCCCTGCCTGCCTTGCTCAGGCTGGCATCCAGGGCTCTGCCAGCTTGTCCCAGGAGGCCTCAGCCACGTGCTGAAGGCTGCTGCCAGATCATGGTGACAGAGCTGGAAAATAAGTGTCCTGCAGGCAGCAGAGAGCTGGCAGCTTCAGGGTGAGTGCAGTCCTGGGTGGGGGACAGAGAGGCAGCACTGGGTGGGGGCTTCTGGTACCCGTGGGGTGAAACAGAGACCCCCCTCATAGTGGAGGTGGTTGTAGCCTCCCGGCAGCCTTGGGGCCATTGCTGGCCCTCGGGCATCCCAAGGCTGCAGATGGGTTGGGGTTGTGCTGACACAGAGAGGGACAATCCTGCCCCTAGCATTGTCAGATGCTCTTCAGGCTATGCCATGCAGAGCGTGGACTTTGCTTCCACTAGAAATTCCTTGTGTTGCTATCTGACACCTGCCCCAGTGTGGGATCACTGTCCAGCCTGGCCAATCTTGCTCCCAGAGCTGCCACCTCCACTTCTCCTCCTGCCCCCAGGGTGCTGCTGCCACCCCTGCCCAGTGCTCTGCCAGCATGTCCCTAAGATCATGGGGCAGCTTCTGTTTAGCTTGAAGCTCTCCAAGGCGGTCCTGTGGTGGTCCTGGGCTGATGTGTGCTGACAACTCCTGAATGGAGCAGGCTGAAGGTCTATTTTGCCAAGAGCCTTGCTCTATTCCTACCTGTGGGATTTTAAGAACCACCCATAGCTCCAAAATGGACTTCATGTAACTGTGAGTCTTTTCCTTGGATATGGTAATTCAAGGACAGCTTCTCCCGGGTCCCTCATCCCCTTTGCCAGACCCATTTGCTGCTGAGCAAAGCAAACACGCTATGCTGCTGGCACCCTCCAGGTAACCTCCAGGGCCAAAGGGATTATTTCTGGCAGCGGGACCCTTGTGCTGCTCCTGAGCTGGTTTACTTAGCCTGATCCAAAACTTCCTGAAAGCCCCATCTGCTGTGTCAGCCAGATTACCCTTCCCAGCCAGCCAGCAAGTCCTCACAACCTGCTTTAGGTGAGTATGAGCTCCCAGGCCCTGAGCTCAACCTTGAGGTTGTTCCCTTCTGGATACAGCCTGCCAGGAGCGTCTGGACAGCGCCTGGAGATGGCACTTGCTTTGGGAGACTTGCTCTGAGTTTGCTGAAGAGATGGTCAGGTATAAACCGGGTTCAATGGCACTTGGTGGGTGAAGGAATGGCTTTGCTGGCCAAGATTAATATTGCAAAGTGAGCAGCTGATATCCAGGACGAAGTTATTTCTTCAGCTGGAAGGAGCTTTCTTTATTTTGCTTGATGCGGAAGAACAAAGCGAGCACCGTGGCACTGCTTTGAATGTCCCCCTAGAGGATGAAGGAATGGCTGGTGCAGTCATGCAGCAGAAATGCTGCTGGGAAGGGTATGTTTGTCTTCAGGAACATAAAACACTCTAACTCCAAGGGTGCTGTTTGCTATTTGAGCTGTGTGCCTTCACTCCAGCCACTTGTCCCCAGCACCTCGGATGTTGTGCCCAAGGTGTGCCTTGGGCTCAGAGCTGTCCCCTGCCCACCGGACCCATGTCTCTGTGTGCCCTCATGTCACAGCAGTGTTCAGCTGAAGCTGTCACCTGTGCTATGCCGCCTGCTCCAAAGGGAGCTTCCCCCTAGCAAGGGCTTTGCTGACAAATCCCATTTCTGAGTGTATGATCTTTCCTCCTTCCTTTCCTCCACCCTCTGTACTCAGGGACAGGAAGCTGCTTTCCCTGTCCTCAGGCGAGTAAAATCAGGGAGCAGAGCCTGCTAGATATGGTGCCTGCTGCTCCGCATGAGCTCCAGCTGCTCCTGCCCTGGCTCACGCCAGGCTTTGTGGCACTTTGAGCAACATGGGGCTGTTCCTGGCTCCAGGGGGGCAGAGGGAACGGCTCGTTTCTGGTTGTTTATGCTTCCAGCAGCACCTAATCCCTGTCACAGGTTTCCATGTGGGAGAACATGTCTTGGGACCATGCCATGTGCCTTTCTGCTCTCTTGTCCAGGCCTGCTGGCTCCGGATGGGTGGCTTTGCTGCTTCCCTCGCACCATGCTTCTTCCCCACTAGGCACAGCCAGTTTGGGGACAGTGATGCCAAGGCAGAGACCTCCTGGAGGAGATGGCTCTGCTGCCACCTGGGGCTGCTCTTTAGGGGGGCTGTCCCTGTCCCAGGTGAGACCCTGGGTCTGCGGCTGGGTTTAGGGTGTCAGCAAGAAGGCTTAGCTACTCAAGCTCAGGAACGATCTTGTGACTTGGCCAGCATCCCGCAGGCTGTCAGAGCCTTGTTGTCTCCATGGCAGAGAGTCTGAGCTTAAAATGACATCCAAGGTCAGCTGGAGTTGAAAACGAGACGTTGTTTGTAAGTTGTTGGCTGAAGCCAAGGCACAGAGGAGCGTGGGGCAGCAGGGCACCCTCGGCTTGATGTGCTCAGGGTCTGGAGAAGCTCCGTGCTTCATGGTCTGGCTGCTGGTGCCATCAAGGTGAGGAGGCAGTGGGTTGAGGCTTGGTGTCACCACAGCAAGGACCACGAGCAGGTTGGAGATGGAGCATGCCAGCCCCACCAGACTGACCTTGTCCTTGCCATGGGGTGGGCTGTTGGAGAGCAGCTTTGAACCCTGGAACAGGGCATCCTCACTGTGCTGCCTCAAGGCTCCCAGGTCTTCCCTGGATGGATGATTAAGCCCTGTTCCCTTCCACAGGTGGGTTTCGAGCATCTGACCTGCCGGTTGGATCCCATCAGCGATGGGATGGCAAGGGAACAGCAGGATCCAGCACCAGGATGGCAGCACAGGAGCCTCAGAGCTGCCCTGTCCTTCAGCGTAGGGTTGCAGGGGGTTGCTGACCTGGCCCTTATCTTGCCTGTTTCTCTTCTTAGCTCCCGCACCTCTGCAGCCGAGAAGGAGATGGGAGGTGAGTGACAGGAGATAGCCTGGAGGTCTGGGCACTGCAGGCCTGGTGTTGTGGGGGAAGGACCCAGGTACCACAGCCTCAAAAAATGAGCTGGAGGAAGAACAGGGTTCCTGGCCCAGTCTTGCCCCTCAGCAAAGACTCAGCCCCTGCTCGGGCACAGAGCAAGCAGGGCCCATGTCAGCGCTGGGGGCTCTTCTGAGGTCCAAGCCAGAGCCTCTCTCCCCTTCACCCACAATGGAAGCTCCTGGGGAGGCCATAGGACCTTGGTGGGGCATAGTCCATCTGCATCCTCTTCCACCCCAGGAGCAGAAAAAAGGGAGAAGCGATACCGAGCCCATCAGGGATTTGGGGATCACCATGGTGGAGTCACCGGTGCCCACACCTATTTCTACGCTGATGAGGCCAAGTGTGACCAACACATGGAGACTTTCCTCCGCTGCATTGACGCCTCAAGTGAGTGCTCCACATCTCCTGGACAGCCTCACTGTGCTGGGGACTGCAAGGATCCCTCAGTCCCACCATCACTGTATCCTTCCTGTCCGAGGGCTGACTGTCGGGCTGACTCTGTCCTTGTGGTTCCGTCCAGGTGGCAGCTCAGAGGATGGCTTCTCTGCCATCAAGCTGACAGCACTGGCCAGACCCCAGTTCCTGGTGAGTGCCAGAGCTGTGACAGTGTGTGGTGGGGCAGAGCCAGGGTCACAGATGATGCTTCTGCTAGGGCAGGTGCAAGGTGGCATCTCTAGTAATGGCAGACAGGAGTGGGCACCAACAGCCTGTCCCCTGTGAGCCCAAGACCCCTGTAGACCCTGCCTCAACTTTTGGGGAGACACAAAGAGCTTAGAACTTTAAAGGTCTAGAACATGAAGGGGGGTGTGTGGAGTCTGTACTGCTTGGCTTGGCCAAGGTGCCCTGCTCTGGGGTCAGCATCTGCCTTGGGCTGGGTATGATCTTGCAAAGCCCTGGCAGGACAGGAGGCTCCAGCCTGGGTGTCTCATCTGGAGCCCTGTCCCCATAGGTGCAGTTCTCAGAGGTGCTGGTGAAGTGGCGGAGGTTCTTCCACCAAATGGCCGCAGAGCAGGGCCAGGCCGGGCGGGCAGTGCTGGACACAAAGCTGGAGATGAAGAAGCTGCAGGTGAGGCGGGTGATGCCTGTGGGAGGAGGCTGTGCTGCAGGGATGCACTGATGGAGGTGGCCATGGACACAGAGGTGCCAGAGCAGCCCTGAGCTGTGACACCTCAAGCAGACAGACCCCTGTAGCCCCTGACGCTCCTTTTGGTGGCAGGAGGCACTGGCCAACCTCGGCATTGTGAGCAAGGCAGAGAGTCAGCAGTGGTTCACAGGCGAGAACCTGGGCATGAGCAGGTAAGCTGCCTGGGAGCTGGGGGTGCTGCAGGGCAGGGACACTGGAGGACTTTGTCCCTGTGCCTGGGGCAGCAGCAAGGGGAGGTCTCCAAAGGCCAGCGCTGGCTCAGCACAGCGATGGAGCATATGGGAAGTTTGGGTGGAGGTGACAAGACAGGTCAGGGTGGCACCTGTCGTGTGTCCTTGCTGGTGGGGGTTGGGAGCTTATAGAGAGCCCCCTGCCTTTGCAAGACACCAGCAAGGACCTGGCTCTCTGCTCTCAGCACTGTAGACCTGCTGGACTGGAACAGCCTGTTTGACAGCCGTACCAAGCTCTCCAGGCCTCTGCTCATCCCCAACAGGAAGGTGGGTACCCACCTTTGCTACCCCCGGAGTGGTCCCGCAGAGCAGTTGTGGGAGCAGGGCGAGGGTGTCGTGCTCTTCCCAGTAGGTGCTGGTGGCTGCAGTGCTGGTGGCAGAGCTCAGCTGTGCTGTGACCACAGTGTGCAACCACCAGGCTGGCAGGGTGGGCACCCTGTCACGCCGTACTGGCTGGTGGGGGCTGGGGGGCTGGAGTGGGGCAGCAGTCCTGGGGATGGGTTCCCTCCAGGGGTGTTTGTGTCCCCCATGGGCAGAGCTGGGTGCAGGCAGGGTGCCACAAAGCTGTTCTTGTTTCAGACTGGGCAGCTGGAGCCTTTGCTGTCACACTTCAGCGAGGAGGAGGAGCTGCAGATGAAGCGGGTGCTGCAACGCATGGATGTCCTTGCGAAGGTGAGGGGGCCCTGGGGCTGAGGGAGCCACAGAGGGGGACGCATGGAGCAGGCAGCCCTATGAACCCAACCTGTGTGTCATTCACCCCCTAGAGAGCCATGGAGAAGGGTGTGAGGCTGATGGTAGATGCGGAGCAGAGCTACTTCCAGCCAGCCATCAGCCGCCTCACTGTGGAGACGCAGCGCCGCTTCAACAGGAGCCAGCCCATCATCTACAACACTTACCAGTGCTACCTGAAGGTGAGGCCAGCATGTCCCAGTGCACTGATGCAGATGGATGGAGACCTCAGCTCCTGAAGCCTTGGCAGTGCAATGGCACAGCTGCTGAGGCACAGTCAGGGGTGGCACTGGAGCAATTACCTTGTGCCATCTCTTCCACTTGGTCACAGGAGGCTTACAACAACGTGACAGGGGACGTGGAGCTGTCGCGTCGGGAGGGCTGGCACTTTGGCACCAAACTGGTGCGTGGTGCATACATGGAGCAGGAGAGGGAGAGGGCGGCTCAGATGGGCTACGCGGATCCCATCAACCCAACCTATGAGAAGACCAACGAGATGTACCACAGGTAAGGGACAGCCCCAGCCACACTGCTCCCTGTTGCCCCAGTGGGAAAAGGTCTCACCAGAGGCCCATCTTGCCTTACAGGTGCCTGGACTATGTCCTGGAGGAGATCAAGCATAGTCGGAAAGCCAGCGTGATGGTAGCATCTCACAACGAGGACACGGTCAAGTTCACCCTGCACAGGTGGGTGCTGGGCAGGCAGCGTGGTAAGGCAGGGACAAGGGGCTTGAGGAATCTCGGGGCCCAGCAGAGGTGCAGGGAGATGTGCTATGGTTAGTCGGGTCGCCGCTAAGCTCACCTGGGGGGATCCTGGCCCCCACCTGGTGCTCAGGGCTTTAGATGGGGCTTGGAGCTGACGTACAGCACGGTGGCCCCAGTGGCTGCAAAACTGGTCCCATTGCCAACCCTGAGGCTGTTGTGAAAACAAATCCCTCAAACTCTACATCCCAGCATCCATCTGGGACATGGTCAGTGCCATGCTGTCCTATTTGGAGATGATCCCCAGTCCTCTGGTAGGACACACTGCCCTGGTGAGCTCTGCTGTGTCTGCTGTCCCCCTATGCTGAGGCTTGTTTTGCAGGATGATGGAGCTGGGGATCCATCCCTCGGACAAGAAGGTGTGCTTTGGGCAGCTGCTGGGCATGTGTGACCAGATCACCTTCCCCCTGGGTGAGTGATGGACTCCATGGGAGGCTTGGCAGAGGTGCTCCAGGCCCACCAGGACCCCTGAAGAGCTGCTGGGAAGGGAAGGGGAGGGGAAGAGAGGAAGGAAGGAAGGCAGGCAGGCAGGCCTGTCATAAAGCACTGGCTGAGCATAGTGCCTTGCTATGGGGAGTGCTGTGACCCCTACGTGGGGTTTAGGGAACATGTAGATGAGAATGTAAGTGAAGAGTCACATCTCTCTCCTGGAGTTCTATGAGCCTGTAGTGCTGGGCAGGGACATTCCCACTTTGGAGTCTGAGCAGAGACTGGGGTGTCCCAGGGTGGGGCAGAGACTGGTCCTGGCAGACAGAAACCCTCTCCTGTACCTCCTCGGCCTGGGGGTGTCCCTTGGCTCCATGGGAGGTGCACACCGAGTCCTGGGCTCTCTGCTAACAGGATGGCACCAGCCTCTTGTGTGACCTTGTCCTCAGCCACCAGCCCAGGCAGCGGAGCAGCACTGCCAGGGGCCTGGACAGAAGGACACACAAGGGTCCAGGTACCCAGCTCAGGTCAGGGACTGATCCCCCTGCCCACACCAGTGTCCAGAGCAGAGTCCCAAGGCCAGCAGAGCAGCAGGAGGCAAACTGGGCAGTTGTCCAGCGCAGATGCTGCTGTGTCCTGGAGTTCTCTTGGAAGCGGGGCTTGGCTGCTCGTCTGCAGCCTCCTCTGGTCATGCTGGAAAAATGTGTTAACTTGATGTTTCTGGTTGAACGCTCCTTGAGCTGGCCCAGCCCCGCCTGCGGACATTCCCAGGGCTCCTGGTGACCTCGGCCCGCTCACTCTGGCGCTTTCCCAAGCTCCCGGTGCTGAGCCGAGAGAGATGCACCACTGCTCCCCCTACCAGGCTCCGCCGCTGCCGGGATGCCCCTCCCAGTGCCCAGCCACAGCCTCCTGCAAATCCATCCCTGCCCCATCGGCACAGCCTCAGGGGCATGGGAGAGCAGGCAGGGAAGGGCAGGTGGCTTTTTTTTCTTCCTCCTCTCTATTTTTATTTGCCCCCCATGTTTTTTCTTCCCCCCATGTTTTTTCTTCACCCTCTTTTTTTCTTCACCCCTTTTTTCCTCACCCCTTTTTCTTCCCCCTTTTTTCCCCTTCTTCTCCCCTTTTGTTCTCCCCCTTCCTGTCCCTTCCTCCCCTTCCCCCCTCTTTTCCTCCTTGCCCCCTTTTTTCCCCTTTTCATGTATCTTCCTCCTATTTTCCTTTTCACTTTTCAGGTTTTTACTTTTTTCCTCCTTTTTTTACCTTCTTTTTCCTTTTTGCACATTTTTTTTCTCTCTCAGCATTTCCCTGACCCACAGCCTCTCTCCCTGCAGGCCAGGCTGGCTTCCCCGTTTACAAGTACGTGCCCTATGGGCCGGTGAATGAGGTGCTGCCTTACCTGTCCCGCCGGGCCCAGGAGAACAGGGGCTTCATGCAGCGGGCGAACCGCGAGCGGGACCTGCTCTGGAAAGAGGTCAAGAGGCGTCTCCTCACGGGAAACCTCTTCAGCTACTGACCCCAGCCCCAGCCTCGGGGCTCCTGTGCCTTCAGCCTTAACCACTGTCACCATTCCCCATCCCAGTTCTGCTGCAGCTCCCCCAGCCCCCTTTGCCCTGGGAGAGAAGTGTCCTTGTTGCTATTGAACCACTCACACCTTCCAGTGGCCTCTGAGATCGCCCCAGCTGGCACTGCCCCAGGGATGTCCCTCTGCCATCCCACAGCCTCTTGAGCTGTCCCAGGGGAGATGCTGGGGCTCTCCTGCCAGCCCGCCCTGTGCCTTGATGAACACTATCCCGGAGTTTTTCCCCTGGCAGGATTGCACAGGGTGATTTATCCACTTGCCTTGTGCCCATGGGCTCAGGTCCAGGTGGGCTGGGTGACTTGGGGACAAGCAGGCCTCAGCCAGAAGCTCCTCCAGCCTCTGCCAGGGTTGGAGCTTTGCCTCCACCAGATCAGACCTTTGAAGGGGTGGGATCAGCCCCTGTTGCCTGTCCCAGACAGCCACTGTCTGCCTGCTCACTGGCTTTGCACTGACCAGAGCTGGGCAGGTCCAGGCTCTCCCCCATCCCACTGGGATAAGCTGCCTGGGGTTGTCCATCCTCAGGCAGACGTCCAATGGAGCAGGAAGAGTGAGGGGAGCGGGCTGGCCCCATCCCTGTACCATTCCTGCCCTACCCACAGTCCCTGGCTCTAATGATGGACCAGGGGCAGTGGGAGCACCAGGAGCTGGACCACAGCTCGCCTCTGCTGTACACTGGATTTGCAGAGAATGGAAATGATTAAATCACAACTGTTCCTGCTCCTGTCTGTCTCTCTCTGTTATTGGGCAGCCACATGTCCCCAGGCACTGCCGTGGTCTCAAAGAGGGGTTGGTGCTGCACGCTTTGGCCTGAGCCACGGCTTGGGGAAAGGAGTGAGGCCAAACTTCCTGGGACAGGGACTGGAGAAGCTATGGAGCTGCCTGTGATGGGCTTGGGGGCAGCTGGGTGCCCTGGGGCATCCCCCTACCTGCAGAGGAGGGAGTGGCAGCATGGGAGAGCCTCTCCTCACCCTCAGACCTGCTTTTGGGGGACATGCACCCTGCAGGCTTTCATGCCTCAAATTAGGGGCACTTTTTCCTGGGCTCTGCAGGACCACAGGCATCTCTGGGATTCCCTGCCTGGAGCTGTGGCAGTGTCTCCTTTTTTCCTGGGTCAGTCCCTCTACTTGGTGAGCCACCCACACCAAAGGGGTTATGTTTCAGCTTTCCAGAGTTGTTCAATTCCTGCCTTTTCTCTAGCTGAGACCCTCCTGCCTTAAAAAAACCTGGAGGGAAGCAGAGAGCCTTGCTGGAGCATGGGACCAGAACAGCACTGGTGCAGGCAGCAGCTGGGCTCCCAGAATTTAAGGGAAGATGGGAGATGCTCTAGGCCCTGGGCTGCCTTCCATCCCATGCAGGATGCTGTGACAGTGGCACAGAGTACCCTGGTGCCCCAGGGCCTGAGCTCTGCTGCTGCAGCTGTTCCCAAGGCTGGCTGATGCAGGAGCAGCTGTTACGCACTGTGAGCTTCTGCAAAGACCCCCAGACATCTATGTAGTAGGGCAGGAGAAGCCCCTCTTGACCCTCTTTTTTGCAGGTAATCCCCTCCCCAGTCCTCTGTCCAGGACAGAAGGACAGCTTCACAGCCTGGGTCAGTGGTGTTGTGTGTGCCTGTTTGCAGGGGCTGTGTAGGGCTGCAGGTGCTGCCTCCTGAACACCCAAGGCACAGGATGCCCTTGAAACCCCCAAATCCCTGGTTCCCCACAACCTTTCACAGAATGTCCTCAGCTGGAAGGGACCCACAAGGATCATCCAGTCCAGCTCCTGGCCCTGCACAGACACCCCAACAATCCCACTCTGTGCATCCCTGGCAGCACTGTCCAAATGTTCCTGGAGCTCTGGCAGCCTTGGGCCGTGCCCATTCTCTGGGGAGCCTGGGCAGTGCCCCACCACCCTCCAGGGGAAGAGCCTTTCTCTAAATGCAACCTAACCGTCCCCTGGCACAGCTGTATCCACACTCAGCCAGAAAATAGCAACTGCCTCTTTTTATTTCTGGGTGCACTGACACAACCAATGCTCCCATGTCCCAGGCTTTCCCCACCCTGCTCAGTTTTAGCTTTCGCTGCTGTTTTCTGCTTGTCCTTAAGGAAGAGGAGGCATGGAATGGTAGTGTGTGTGTAGGACCCTGTGCTGCAGCCTTCCTGCTTGCAAGGCTGCTGCTGCAGCAGGGGGGAGCTGGAAGGGAGCTGGAAGGGGAAAGAGCCTTACTGCATATCCTTGCAGTAACCATCCTGACAGCCTGGGCACAGTCAGGATGGTGACAAGTACCTCACATTGTAGGTCTTCCCATGCCCTGCTGTGCAGTCCTGCTCCCCGAAGCAGCCACAGGGATTTTTGAACCATTGACAAAACAGCATCTTTTTACTTAGTTTTGTGTTCAGAAATACTATAGTGTTGGGGTTTCTTTCTTCTGTGGTGTTTTCCAAAACACAGAAAGACAGGAGACAGGCACCTGGCAGGGTCTGAAATGGGAACTGCAAATAGTGGTGTGATGGAAAGCATGGGTCAAGCCCTGCATGGACAACAGCCTGGCTGGGAGCAGTGGGAGAGGAGGGAGGGGTGGGTGCTACCTGTGGGCTGTGCAATGCCCCAGGCCCTGGCAGCATCAGCCAGCCCGGAGCACTGTAAAACCTCCCTTTGCCTCTTCCTCACAGCATCCTCAGCTTCTCCAGCCTCTTATGCCAGCTGGCAGCATCTTCTGAGGGACCAGCTTATCTCCCTGGCTACAGTCCAGTCCCTGCCCTGCTGTGGGTTGCACTGGTCGAAACGGAGCAGTCGAGATGCATTGCCTGCTGGTCAAGGGACAGAGAAGTTATGTTTAGGGAAGCCAAAAAAACATTCAAAAGCTGACAAAAAGCACCAGCACAGCGAAGGTGAGGCAGTGTGATCCTGCCCTGGCTCATCGTGACCGGAACAGCGCAGCATAAGGACTGCTCAGCACAATGCAGGGGGATGAAGAGAGCAGGATAGGAAGGGAATCCTAGCTGTGGAAACAGCCTGAGTGAGGCTACAGCTCGAGGTGGGCACAGCTGCCGGGGGAGGCACCACCACCAAACACAGATTTCTGCCTAACTTTGGAGCTGACCCTCCCCATCTCACTTTCCCCAGCAGAAAGGGATGCCAAGCTCAGCCTGAGGCTGAATCATCCCAAGGGACCAGTTTGTGCCTCCATGGTCTTCACATTCCTGTGCCTGTGAGCAGGATGGGGAAGGGGGGACAGGGATGTGGAGGGAGGGGGAGATGGGCAAGGGATGCTGCTTCTGGGTGCTACTGCCAGACATGTGGAATGCGCCAGGGAAAGAAGGAGGGGGGAGGGGGGTGCTACCCAATAGTCACATTCCCACTAGTAAGACCACCAGAGACTTTCCATTGGGAGTCACCTGTCTGAGCAGGGGAGAAGCCTTCATCCACGTCAGGACTGCAAATAGTGAAGACAGAGAGAACCCATCAAATGCCTTTACTCTCTGCTTGGTGGAAGGATCCCAAGGTGCTCAGAACTCCCGGATCCTCTCCAGAAAGATGCTGCTCAACTCATGCCTACTGGGATGGAGGCTCCACATCCACAGGAGATCCCCGGAGGTGTGTGGCGGTCAGAGGCAGCTCTTTGGGGGATGCACTGTCTGTACACCTTCCCCAGCTCTGTGCAAGCCATCAGCATTCCTCAGGAGACACATGCAGCTGTTCAGCTGCATTTGCACTACCTTAAGGGAGATGGCCAGGGTGTCCCCATCCACACTTCCCCCATACTGTTATCAGGTGTCCTGGGAGCTCAGAGAAGCTTGAGGCATCTCTTGCAGTGAACGTTAAGCTGAAAATCCAGCTGGCACAGGTGGTGGCCAAGGAAGCCCTGGCCCATTCAGTGCTGCTGGACTGTCAGGCTGAGGAGGTTTATTGACAGGGCTGCCCCACTGTGCTAGAGGTGTGGGACTCGTGCGGGTGCCCAGGGTGTCCCTCTGATTACCAGCTGTGTCCTTACAGTGGGTTAACCAGTGGCTGCTCTGAAGCATTTCTGTCCCTGTACAGGGTCCTTGGCTCTGCTGCTGTAGGCACCACTCGGCTCCCACGGGTCCCTGCATGGCCCCCAGCAGGCTGGTCCAAGCTGCCAGACACATGGAGATGCCAGATCACTGGCATCTGGCACCTCCTGGACCTGGAGGACAGCTGGACACTGGGGCTGTCACACACCTGGGGCTACCAGACCTTTGGGGAAGCCAGATCCTGGGGCTGTCGGGCACCTGGAGCTGCTGGACCCCTGGGTCAGGTGGATACTGGGGCTTTCGGGCTGCTGAGGGCTGCCAGACTGCCAGGACAGACAGACTCTTGGGTCTTTGGGCACCCAGGACTCCGGGACCCCTGGAGCTACTGGAACCACAGGTCAGACAGATCCCAGAGCTGTTGTGCATCTGGGGCTGCCGCATCCCAGATACAGCCAGAGCCTGGGACCGCAAGACCCAGTCAAAACCCGGAACTCTTGGACACCCACGGCTGTCGAACCCCTGGAGCTGCTGGATCCCGCGACAGCCAGACCCCGGGGGCCATCAGACTGCTGGGGACTCCTGGGGCTCTGGAGCTTCCAAACCCCCGTGACAGCCGATCCCCGGTGCTACGGGATCGCGGGCGATCCACGCCCCGGAGCCACTGGACTCCCAGGACTCCCGGGAGCTACTGGACTCCCTGGCTGTGCTGGAAGCCAGGACTCCGCATCCTCCCATTCCCCTTCGGGGACCACCCC
>VZTF01004093.1:10170-28760 GCA_013397755.1 Cnemophilus loriae | reverse complement strand
AGGAGCGGGGGCGGGCAGGTGTGCGGGGCGGGACGGGACCCCCAGAGCCGTGCCGGGGCCGGGGCCGGGGCCACGGCCACGGCCACGGCCACGGCCACGGCCACGGCCACGGGACGGGACGGGACGGGACGGGACGGGACGGGACGAGACGGGCTCGTCGGTCCATCCCCCATCCCGGGCAGTCGCGGCGCTGGGCGTCTTCCAAGACAAAGTCCGTCCTATGCGCGGCTGAGGCGGGGGGAGCCGGCGGCGGGGAGAGCGTGAGGAGCTGAGCCCGAGCGGGGCCAGGGACATGGAGGCTTGTCCTGATCCCTGAGGGGCTGCGGGGAACCGGTCCTTGATGCCTCCGGAGCCAGTCCTGGATGCCCGGGGCTGGTTCTGCTGTAGGGAGCTGAGTTTGGGTGTCTCTGGGAATGGAGTCGTGAGAGGAACGAAGGGCAATCCTGCATCCCTGGAGCAGGATCTGCGCTAGGGAGCCGGTCCTGGGTGCCTTCGGGGATCGAGTTGCACTGTGGGGGCTGGTCCTGCATCCCCCCGGGGGCCGGTCGCACTGCTGACCCTGGGCTGGTGGGATACAGGATGCTCTGGGTATCATGGTGGAGCTGCCCCAGACTGCTGAGGATTGTGGAGTTGGCAGCCCCAAGACCCTCGTGTTTGGCTTCAGAAAGTGGGTGCCGGCACTGTCTAGCTGTCCCGGGGGTCACATCCTGCCTGCCTGGCTATGGGCAAGGTTTCAGGAGGTGGCACTGACTTGTCCCCGCTCCCAGTGGTCTCCGTGTTCCACAGGTCCCTTTGCAGAGCATCACCTCAGCCGAGCTTCTCTGCAGGTCTCAGGGTTGGTGCTGCCCAGGCTCCTCGGCCAGGCTGGCCCCAGCAAAAGGGGAGAGAGCCCACAGCCGCTGCCTCCCGCCTGGGAGAGCTAGATCCCCTGCGCTTGATGAGGGGCCCAGGCCATAAATGCACCTTTGCATCTCGCCTGTGAGGTCAGACAAGTCCACAAGGAAAACATGTGCTTCGAGCGAGAGGGGCCGCATAATGGCTCCATTCAGCAGGGCCACAGGGCGCGGGTGCCCCCTCCTCAAATTACAGCTGGAGTTTCCTAAGGAGGCATTTCACGAGCCAGAGCGGCTGCAGCTCCCACCCGTGCTGTTCCTCGACAGGGAGCTGTCCCTCCTCGGCTGCCCATGACCTGCACAGCAAAGCTGCCACTACATCTTGAGGTGGCAGAGGGAACTTGAGTAGTGTCCTCACCCTATTCCTTGTATCCTGCCCCACGTGCTGGGGATGAAGTGCCTGGGTGCTCCCCCTTGCAGAAGGACCCCCTCATCCCCACTGGATGAAGGTGGGGGAGATGCTGCACCAGCACCACAGGGCTCGGACTCACTCACTGTGCCACCCGTGGGTGCCATGGGGTGTGCAAGAGGCACTGGCTGTTGAGTGGAACAGGTTGGTTGTGTCCATCCTCTGGCAGGAACGGGGCCTGAAGGCAGCCTGAGAGCTGGGGATGTTGGGGCAGGGACAGTCCCTAGGAAGCTCAGATTATGTTTGCATCATTTTCCATCCGTCATCCTTCTGCAAACCCTTCTTCCCCACCCACTCACTTGGCACCCACCCTTATCCTTATTGTGTACAATGGACGTGGAGGACCCCCCATATGTCACCATCCAAACCCACCCCGGTGGCCCCAAGGCCCTGGTGCTGCAAGTCCTGCCCTGTGCCTGGGGCCAGGGGCAGAGGAGCTGAAGGTGGCTTTGGGAGGAGGTCCCAGTGTCCTCCACCCAAGGCTGGTGGAGCTGTTGGACCCTTGGCTCTGCGAAGCCCATCCAGATATCCTGTGGAGATGCCACCAGGGGTTTCAGAGGGCTCACGATTGTGTTACTTCTTGAGACCTGGCTCCCAAGTAGCAATTCAAGGAATAATTTAGGGCAGAAGAAAATGGCATATTTGGGGCTCTTTGGGATTTTGTGTTCTAAATTCAACTTGTCCTTAAATTTCAAGTTCTTTTATAACTGGTCGCCCATTGGTATGACCAAAAGTGCCAGTGGTGACAGCCTGGGCACTGCTTTGTCCCTGTCCTGCTCTCTTGCTAACACTCTCTTTTCCAATCTTTGGACTTTTTCTTTCTCCGCCTGAAGGGTTTCTGTTTATGCCCATGATCCTATTTCTGCCTGCCCTAGAGATGTCTGTCTGTCTGTCTGCATCCTGAGGCTGGGGTCAGGGAGCTGCAGCTGGCATCAGCTGGGGCGTGCCAGTGCCCAGGACCCAGTGATCCCAAGAGCACTGTATGCCAGCTGGGTGGCACCAAGTGATGGGTGACACAGAGAAAGATTAGCACTGGGGTGATGCTTGGAAGGAGCAGCAGGGCAGGGATGGAGAAGCTCTGGGGATTGGGAAGGTGCCAGTGGCTCTCTGGGCACCAGGGGTATGCTGGGTGTCCTCTGCAGCTCCATTCACTGGGTTGAGCCAGGTGGTCTCACTTGGGACCACAGACAGCAGCTCCCAGCTGAGCCCCAGAGTCTTGCTTCTGCTTCCAGAGATGTGAGCCTGCTCCTCACTGTTCAGGGCAGGCTGTGCTGGTCTGGGTGAGGAGCCACCCCACCTGCCTCAGAGCCCTCTCTATAGCCATTGGTAAAGTGATTTCAGGGAGCAGTGTAGGATACTAATCCACAAGAAAAATATTCTACCTCTGTGAAGAGCCTGGGATCATTAGCTGAGATCCCAGTGATGCTCAGCATGAGCAGGACATGGCCATGAGCTGGGGGCAAGGCTGGCATGGGGGACTCGTCTCTGCAGGTGACAGCTCCAGCTCTGCCCACATCCCACTCCTTTTCCTCCACATCAGCTGAGGTTTCACGCCCCAGCCACAGCTCAGAGACAGCTTTTCATTCTTTTTTTTCCCAGCATTTGTAGTGCTCTGAAGGAAAGAAAGTGTTTGCATTGTGGATATCTGCAGTGCCATGTCCGTGTGGATCGGGAGCGAGCTTTTAAACACATCTTCCAGTTATCCTTTTCCAGTGGTCAGGGGGCACATGGAGCAAGCCCTTTGTCAAGGAGCTGAGGCCATGAAACACCTTTTAGTCCCACACCCTGATGAGCACTAGTGACCTGCAGCCAGCACTGACCCTCCATGGACTGGCTGTGCTCTGGAGCCAGTCCATGTACCCCACTGGGAGCAATGGTTTCCCAGTGCCACATCCTGGCTACCTCTCCTTGCCACAGGACCAAGTTTATTTGCTGTCAAAGCTGCTGACAAATGAAGTGGGGGCTGAGCAGGGTGTGGGAGGCACGGGGAAGGAGAAATTAGCTATCAGGAAACAGATAAGCCCAAATCCTGTGAGGCAGTGGGCTGGGTCCCAGCTGGGGGTGGTTGTGGTGCCACTCACCTCCTCCAGCTCATGGCAGAAGTTTTTCCCTCCTGCCACCATGTTCCACTAACTCCTAGCTCCCCACCATCAGCTTGGGGCTTTCATCACAAAGGATGCTTTTTGGCACATTCCTCATTATGCCCGTTGGTGGCCAGGCTGGGCTGTTGGAGGCAGGTTTCCCAGGTGGAAGGGTTTCCTCTTGCAAACCTGTGATAGTTTCATTCTAAAAGCCACCAAACTGAATTTCTAAAGGGTGGAGTGGTCAAAGCAACCCCAGGTGGAACAGTGAGGCTTTGACCATGCCATGGCAGGGCAAGAGTACCATGGACCCTTCTCTGCCTGTGCCTGAGTATCCCAGCACAGCTGGCAAAGCTTTCTGGGGGGCACAGCCTGAAGTCTCTTGCAGAGAAGGGCCTTGACTCCAGCCCACCCAGTCCTCAGGGAAGTGATTTGGTGGTTGGCCCTCCTTTGCCATTAACCCCATGCATCCCCTCGCATGCTAGGCGGGAGCAGAGCCCCCCATTGAGCCCTGGGGTCCCTGTGGGGGATGTTTGCACTGCTGCCATTGCAGCATCTTGCGGCTGCTTCCACAGGCTGCATAGATGGAGCTATTTTGGGCTTCGGCTGCAAGGCATTTTTTCCAGGCCTTGAATCATTTTTGTGGTTGTTTTCTGCCTCCTTTCCAACTTTTCACTGTCCACCACGAAAAGGGGGATGCGGTGCTCCTGGCTGGGCCATGCGGGTGCTGCCCGCCGAGGGGCTGGGGCGGGAGCTGCAGCCCCAGAACCCCACTTTGCCTGAGGGGCTGCTGGCATCTCCCTCCCTGGCCCCAGGACGAGGCGGTCTGGCAGCCAGACGTGGTCCTGTGACTGCGCTGGGTTTCGAGCGAATACTTCCTCGCTGTCTCCTCCTCTTCTGCATTTGTTACACATAAAGAGGAAAAGGGGAAAAAAAAAAAAAAGAAAAAGCCAAATGCATTCCAGGCTGCGCCGCCAGACCAGCCCGAGTGAAGTTTTCCTTGACTGCAGCATCCGCCTGGGCTGTTTGTGACCCTCCAGCATCACTCCCTCGCCTGTGGGACCAGGCAGTGTGGGTCACCCCGAGGATGAGTGGGTGGCTCCAGGGATGAGCAGGGGTCAACAAACAGGGATTTCTGTGAGGTCGTGGGGAGTGTACTCACTCCCCATACCCAATTGCTGCAGCATGAGCGTCCAAACGTTTGCTTGGGGGGAGTTCTTTGACGAAGTGTGGGTGAGGTGTCCCCATGTGTCCCTTCCCAGCAGAGAGGTGAGCATCCCTGGCTGAGCCTCTGAGTGGGTCTGAGCCCCCATCCTGGTCAAGCTTGTGCCAAAAGCGTCCTGCCTGATGATCCTGTGCCTGGTACTCCCTGGAGGTGGTGGCACTCCAGGACTCTCAAGAGCTCAGGGACACATTCCAGCTGCCTGCAGTTGGCATCCCCCTGCTTGTACATAGGGACATTCCCTGGGAGCTGGTTGTGTTCCAACTATTCCAGCCAGGTGGTTCCAAGCTGCCTTTGGGGTGCCATCCCCAGGCCACGAAGCACCAAGCCTGGGATTCAAGTCATGTTTTCCCTTGGGACATTTAGAACCTTCCCTTTTTTCCCAGCTTTTGGGGGGGGGTCTTTGGATTTTTTTTATTGTAGAGGTTTCAAACATGACTTTTGCTTTTTCATCACTCCTTATTAATGGCAAAAACTGGTCCTGTTCTTACTCCTGGCGTCACTTTAATGGCTGGTGGAGCATCCGTGGGATCCCCCAGCAGATCCATTAACTCACTGTGTGCTGGAGGAGGAGCCAAGAGCTCTCCTTCACCTTTGGTAGTAGATACCCCCAGCAGGACCTCTCACCATCATGGCTTCAGTGCTCCTGGTGGGTTTTTGGGAAGGACCAGGACTTTCTGAGGGTTGTAACTATTTGTGATGCTTTTTTTATCCCTGCAGCTCCTCAGTTCTCGTATGCTGCCTGGGATGGAGGCAACAAGGGAGCGAGTGTTTAATAGGTAAACACCAGCATTTTGCTTCATTGGGCTCTGCCCATCCTTCACTGAGCCCTCCTGGCCTCACCACCACTGTCAGGGGCCACCCTGGTGTGTCCTGTGGCTGGGACCCCCTGTCTTGGGGACCTGCAGCTGGAGTCCTCCCTCCCTGCAGTGCTGCAAGCCAGCACCGTGTGGATGGAATGGGTGCTCAGCCCCAGTGTCAGGGGTCACAGAGCTATGGGGGTTTCTCTCCTTACCAGCCAGCTCTGGGTCTAAGGACTTGGGGATGCTGCTCAGGGTCACAAGGGATTATGAAGTGTCCCCCAGGGTGAAGGTGCAGGTGCAGGGATGGGACTGAGATTCCCCACAGATGCTGCAGCAGTGTGGGAAGCTGAGCCAGAGCCACCAGTGAAGCCGAAGCTGCCCAGACCAGGCACGTGGTCTATTGCGGCCCCACTGGGGTGAGGCTGCTGGGGCTGCCAAAGACCACTGAGCTTGGACTGGGGCCGTACAAGGTGTCACAGCTCTTTACTGGGGGCCACAGTGAGCCCAGCATGGATGCTCATCATGAAACCCTGGGAACATCATTCCCTGCATTGCCATCACAATGAAGACAGCTGCTTTGGGGCTCCCCCACAGTCTTGGCTGGCCACAGGGCTCACCATACCCCAGGAGAGCTGAGGTGGCACTTTGCAGCTGGGACCAAAGCCCACATAACCAACTAACCCACTGCATGAGCCCTGTAACCGCTCGCTGCATGCGTTGGGAACGGGATGTGGCCTGTTTGGAAGGGAGAAGGACAGGATCTGCCAGGACAATGGGGGGAGGATGGTCCCACAGCAAGCTGTCCCCATGTCCTGCCCCCCCAACCTGCTCTAACCTTTAGACTCACTGCTCCTAACATGTGTAATCTGTCTATTCTAGGGGTTTCTATAATATCCATCACCGTAGGTCTAACAACTCCCAGGTAAGGTGGCTGGGATGGGTGGTTGTCTCTCCCTCTCCCAGTGCCTAAGGAAGCTTGTCCAGGGCGGTGCGGGATCTGCGAGCGCTGCCTGCACCACGGTGCTGCCTGTCCCTGCTGCCTGTCCCACGTCCTGCACTTGCCTGGCTCCAGGCATCGGCCTCAGCGTGAGGTTCCCTCAGCAGGAGAGGGGCTGGTGGCCTTTGAGGGCTGGTTGCCACGTGGGAGAGGCAGTGCTGGGATGGCAGTGCCCACAACCCCCCCACTCTGTGTCCCCTTCTCCCCTCTAGCAATGCGGACCTGAGCAAGTGACAACACCATTGGGTGCAGCCTCTGGCAGGGACATGGCTTGGCTGGGTGGCAGGAGGCTGGTGGCCAGGATGGGTGGCATCCTATCTGGGTGGCAGAGATGGAACTGAGCTGGATGACAGGAGGCTGGTGGAATTTTTCTGGCAAGAGTCCCATCCAGCCCAGGAAGCTGCTCACTAGGATGGTCACCGTGCCACAGCTCAGCAGCACTCAGAGGGTCACTGCACAGCCCTTTTTCCGCTCTGGGAGGGTCTGGGGGGCTTTAGGGAGCAAGCTCTGGTGCTCATGCGTGCTGTCTGTCCATCTGTCCAGCCGTGTGCGAGGGGAACTTCACCTGCAAGGAGAACGAGGTGTGCGTCAGGCCCAGCGAGTGCCGCTGCCGCCACGGCTACTTCGGTGCCAACTGCGACACCAGTGAGTGCTGGCGGGTGCCTTTGTGTCCTCAGGGGGTTCACTGGGGTGGACCTGGCTCATCCTGGCATGACTTTCTAGAGCAGATCATCAGGGATGGAGCTGTGAATGCTCTTGCTATGCCCTTGCCTGTCCCCGGGCTCTGTTCCCAGGGCATTGTCCCTTTGCTGCGGTCTCCTCTTAGATCCAGGGCACTGGGGGGAGGAGAGGGAGGACTGTGGTCAAGAGGTGCTCTTGGGACTGGGGGTCTCCATTGGTGCCTGGTGGTGGGGTTGTCCCCACGGGCAGTGCTGAGGCTGATGGTTCTCCCCGCAGAGTGTCCCCGGCAGTTCTGGGGTCCTGACTGCAAGGAAATGTGCAGCTGCCACCCCAATGGGCAGTGCGAGGACGTGACGGGCCAGTGCACCTGCAACCTCAACCGCTGGGGACCCAAGTGCGAGAACATCTGCCTCTGCAAGCATGGCAAGTGTGACCAGAAGACGGGCAAATGCACCTGCGAGCCCAACTGGTGGGGCCCACAGTGTTCCACCTCCTGCTACTGCAGCCACAATTCCCAGTGTGACCAGCAGACGGGCAACTGCCTGTGCCAGCCTGGCTGGTGGGGCCGTGGCTGCAACAACCAGTGCTCCTGCAACAACTCGCCCTGTGAGCAGTTCACAGGGCGCTGCCAGTGCCGGGAGAGGACCTTCGGGCCCCGCTGCGACCGCTACTGCCAGTGCTACAAGGGCAAGTGCAACCAGGTGGATGGGACCTGCACCTGCGAGCCGGGCTACCGGGGCAAGTACTGCCGCGAGCCATGCCCAGCCGGCTTCTACGGCCAAGGCTGCAGGAGGCGGTGAGTGGCCAGCCCTGCTGGGTCTGATCCGGCACCGGTGGGAGGTGGCAGCAGGAGGATTTGGGGTGTGCTGGGTGATGGGTTCCCCTCGGCCGTTGCAGGTGTGGGCAGTGCAAGAGCCTGCAGCCATGCACCGTGGCCGATGGGCGCTGCCTGACGTGCGAGGCAGGCTGGAACGGCACCAAGTGCGACCAGCCCTGCTCACCCGGCTTCTACGGAGAGGGCTGCGAGAAGCTCTGTCCCCCCTGCAAGGACGGCCACACCTGCAATCACATCAATGGCAAATGCTCCCACTGCAACCCGGGCTGGATCGGAGACCGGTGAGTGCAGCTGGGTGCAGCATTGGGTTCTGGGAGAGCAGTGTCTGGCTTCCCTGATTCTCCCAGGGAACAAGGTCACTGAAGGGTTCTGCAGCCCTGGAACCAATCCTGGTCACAAGAGTTTGTGGGAGAGCATCCCAGCTTGAGAGCTGAGCCCCACTGCAAGCATCCAAGGTCCGAGGGGCATAGGGCAGGGGTCTCACAGGCTCCCTTCAGTTCCATGGCTGTGTCAGTGGGCTCAGTCCATCCCTGTACGCTTCTCCTGGCTTCAGAAACCACAAGCCACCATGGTGATATACAGCCCCTCTCCGTGCATATGGAGGGATGCTGGAGGTCCCCAAGTGCCATGGGTGCTCCAGCCACTTGCCCTCATCCCTCCCAGGTGTGAAACCAAGTGCCGCAACGGGACATACGGGGAGAACTGCGCCTTCGTCTGCAGCGACTGTGTCAACGGCCAGTGCCACTTCGAGACTGGGCAGTGCCTCTGCCACCCTGGCTCCCATGGCACATAGTAAGTGAGGCACTGGTGAGCACACCTGGGGGTACCTCGGGGCACAGGTGATGCTTGGGCACCTCCTGCCCCCTTGTGTCCTATGCTGTTCCCAGCCAAGAGGTTTCCTGCGGTGGAAGCACTCATGAGCGATAGTTCAGATGATTTGGTGAGCAGAGGGGGAAGGACAAGCTCACAGAGCAGCAAGGGGTGTTGTGCTTCAGAAAAGGCCTGTTTGGCAAAAACAAATCAACAAAGTGTTGGTTTGTTGGGGGTTTTTAAGTCCAGGGTGGAATTTCTATCCAAAAACAGAGAGAAAACCACATCCCAGAATAATGAACAGCCTTACAGGCATGGCATCTGTGGGGGGCTCCTGCTTAAAGCTCTGCCTCTGGCTGGGGTCTTCCCCAGGCCTCCCCCTTCCCCCTGTCCAGGAGCACAAGGGCCATCGAGGGTCTACTCACATCCCCGGTAGTTTTTCCCAGTGTGGAACTGAAATAATGTTTGAAAAGATGAGGAAAGTGTTTTCCACCCGGCTGGGACGTGCAGACAGTTCCCCCAGGTCCTGCCAGGTGGTGCTCCAGTTTTCCCAGCAATTCACTGAGGGTGACAGCAAGGACGGGGATTTGGAGCTGGCATCCTGCCCACGCTGGCATTTCACTCAGGGCATAAAAACAGGGAGCATTTGCATTTGGCGGGGGGGTTTTGTGGGGCTTTGCCAACCACTCGTGGTGCTGGAACAGTTGCTGGGCACTGGCACCAGTTCAAGATGCCCGCCCTGGGCATTGTGGCCACCTTTGGTAGCAAAGGCAGAGGTGAGAGGGTCTGAATGCTCCTCAGGGGGGTGTGGTGATGCTTTTGGCACAGTGCCAGAGGGCAGAGTGTGGATTAACCTGTTCTGAGACCCTGGCGCAGCACTGGGAAGATGGAGATGGGGGATGCTCGGGATGCAGCCTTGGTGCCATAACCTTGAGCTAAGCTGTGCCGGGCAGTGCAGTCAGGCAGGCTCGGGAACGTTCCGAGTGCTCAGGCAGATCCCTGTGACTATATCCAAACCAGTGGTTTTGTCAGAAGGGTACAATTTTGCTGAAAAGGGGATTTCTGCAATGAAGGCAGAAGCAACGTCCTTGCCATGCAGCGTGTCCTCTCAGCTCTGTGTCGGGAGGAGGCTAAAAGAGCAGCTGCTAAAATATTTATGTATGCCCAAAGTGCTTTATCTTTTCTGTCTTTCCCAGAAGCATCAGGACTCTCCTGGAAAAAAAATCACCCTCCTCTGCTCTCCCAAAATCTCAGCCTGGAGCAGAAATGTGGGGCCAAGTGGTGGGGTGAGAGAGGTTTTGCCTTGCTGGGGGACTATCCCTGCTCCTGTTCTGCTGCATTAGCTGTCCGGTGCAGCAGAGCAGACGCAGAAGCTCAGCGCCCATCCTGGCAGGCACATGATGGACACACGACTGGCACATGACAGGCACACGGCAGGCACAGGGCAGGCACACAGCAGGCACAAGGCTTGGCCAAGGTGGCACTTTGCAAGTTGTTGGAGTGTGAAATGGGCTGAGCCGCCTCGGGGCACCGAGGCGCCGAGGGCTGGGGGCAGCTGTGTCCCCAGGGGAGCAGGTTTGGGCTGGGGCCCACTGGCTCCTTCCAGCTGCAGGCACTCTAGCTGGGATGCAGCTGGCAGAGGGTTTGGTGCCCCGCAGTGCTGCCAACATCTCCCAACTCCATCTGGGTCCTGCTCTGTGGTGCCTGGCCCACAGCTGGGGAGGCAGGTTTGATTGGACGCACTGACACCAAAAGGCCAAAAGGCCCAGGTGCCTGGCGCATGTTTTCCATGCACAAGCCCTTGCAACTTGTGGATTGATGCCCATTTATGCGTGTCCCCATCATTTCCATGACACCATCAGGAAATCATTTTACCAGTAGTGGAGATTTGGCACCAGGCATAACAAAACTGGGAGGGTCTTAGGGCTGCTTTGGAGGCAAAAAAAAAGTCAATCTGGGCACCTTCCCAGCTTGTGGCCACTGTGCCTCTGCCTGGCTTGGTGGGGGTTGGGGCTTGGGGTGCCATGGCCACATCACCACTGAGCTGAGCTGGAATCCCTGTGTGTGACGTCAGGGTATCTTTAGATATGACTGCTGGGTTAATGACCTTTCCTAATTACTGTGTCTAATGGTGAAGTCCTATGCAGAGAGCAGTAAGAGTGTCTGAGATCCAGCTGGGCTGAATTCCCTGAGCGATGGGCAAAGCCACTGCGTGGGTGATGGGCTCCTGATCCCTGTGGATTAAGAGTTCCCCCAGGGTGGGGAGGAACTGTGTCGGAGCAAGCTGGAGAAGTGCTCCCTGGAGCATGGAGGATTTGGGAGAAGGTGGCAGCCAAGTGGCCCCCACTGCTGTGCCTGGGGTGGGGGATGCACCACTCTCATCCAGCCCTTCCCTCCAGCTGTAACTTGACTTGCCCTCCCGGACGCTACGGAGCCAACTGTGCTGACGTCTGCAGCTGCCACGACGGTGCCTGCGACCCTCTGACGGGCGCCTGCCACATGGGTGAGTGCCGGGGGCCAGGGCTGGGCTCTGCCACAGGGCTGGCCCCAGGCTGAGCCGCGGGTCTGCCTTGCAGAGGCCAACCAGAGGATGGGGGTGATCGGGGCAGGGGCCCTCCTGGCGCTGCTGCTCATCCTCCTGCTCTCCCTGCTCTGCTGCTGCTGCATCTGCCGCAAGAAGGACGAAGCCAGCAGGTAAATGCCGGGACCGGGAGGGATCTCACCACGCTGGGAATGTGGAAGACCAGTGGGGTCTGGGATTGACAGGGAGATGCAGAGACCATGCTGGGACAGCGGTGCTGCAGGGAAACTGAGGCAGAACTGTGCTACCCACCTGATACCGCGTGGGTACCTGGGTCTGAGCAGTCCTGCTTCATCATCAGGGCTGATGGAGTTGCTCAGGGTGAGCCCTTCCTGGGGAACCCCTTCCTGCTCTCCCTGTCTTTGATTCTCTCTTGTGGGCCATCATTTCATGGAGACCTGCCAAGTCCCCTCCAGTCTCTAGGGTCTGGAGCTGATCTCCAAGGGGAGCCCTGAAATACAGCAAGGGCATCACAACACGTCTGAGACCCTCAGAACAAACCCCTGGGCCAAGGGATGAGGCCTGGGGGGTGGGGGGATGCTGACAGTCCCACATGGGGATGGATGATCAGGGCTGGAAGGGTGGGTTCCTGCAGCAAGGTCAGGATGCTGGCAGCACCACGTTGACATCCTACCACGAGAATAGGAGTGGGGACAGACCCAAGGCAGAGGGAAAGGTTTGTGCTGCTCAGCAAGGGATGGGAGGGCTGTTGGAGCTCCTCCAGATGCAGAGAAAACCCCCTCGTGCCACCAGCCACTGCACAGGAATTTTCCAGAAGCCTGCCCTTGCAGCCCTTCAAGCTCAGTCCCAGCCCGGCACAGCTGCCTTGGAGAGCCTGGGGGCTGCAGGTAATTATCCTGCAGATAAAGCACAAACCCATCAGGTGAGGAATAGCACAGGGAGAGGGAGAGGGAGAGGGAGAATGGCTCTAGAGAGTTTCCTCTCTCCCAGGGTACCCAGGTCACAGTGTCCCCAGACTGCTGAGTGACCTGTGGTGCTGTCCCAGCACAGTCCCTTGCAGGGGGTGGAGGGCATGGCGCAGGTTCTCTTGAGTCAACATACAAAGCCACTCACTCCTGCAGATGTGGAAAATTGCTTGGAAATGCGGCCCCAGGAGGCTTCAAAACCAGAGAGCAAATAAAGAGAAGCCATGTTTGGCTTTGGGTTGGGATGATTTTTTTTTTTTTAAAGATCTGGGGTCTTGACCAGGCATTGCGGGTATGTTGGGGCTGCATTGCCAACGGCCATGGTTGGATCTGGCCTTGCCACCATTCCCTGGCACTGGTCTACATCCTGGTGTGGCGCAAGCTGGTGCCCAGGACTGGCAGCAGCGTCTGTGGGTCATTGTCATAAATGACAAACGAAGGATTGGCTTTCGTATGTTAATTGACAGTTAATGTAAATGAGAGTTGGAATAATTAATTGTTCACCAGTTATAGGTTAAAGATAAGTTGTACAAATGTAACTTGTTGGTTCTTTGAAATTCAATAATTCCAATTATATTGTGATGGTTTATAAGTTATAGTTAAGTTATATGATGTATCATTCTAGTTCTTTGTAAATTTCATGAGTTTAACTGTATTAGGATGTTATGGTTCCACAGGAATGGTTTCCCCTCTAAAATCCCCGGTTGTAAGTGAATAAAGTTCAATTATAGTAATTCCCATTATAAAATATGGGCAAGATGGCCAACAGGCGAGGCTGGCTGGGCTTCCGGAAAATTCCCCAGGCGATGTCAATCAGGGTGTCAGGACAGGGTGCCCTCCAATTCCCACACGGAGGATGCCCCAAGGGGCAGGGCTGGTAGGGACGGCCCAAAAGGGGTGGAGATGGAGGTGGACCCAGGACTATCGGGCCCAGGATTGGACAGGTGTATCCAGACCCCTGATTGACATCCCTAGGGTATAAAAGAGACCGCACGAGCCCCGAGCTTTGTCCCTCTGGCTAGACTAGCCATGCAGTGTGTGCTGCCGTTTTGTATTGTGGGCGTCCCCTAATGTTAATTTTTTAAATAAACCTTTAAAATTCATAAAGTGAAGCCTCGTTCTTCACAGTCCTCAACTCCTTCGGCCTGGGCACACCCCTGATCCACCTTGATCCACCCAATTATCACTCCAAAACCCCTTTGCACTTGCAGCATCCCCGAGCTGCCGCCTGTCTCTGTTGCCCATGAAGACTGTCCCCAACACAGGAGGGGAGCAGTGCCTCTGATAGTGCCATTGCTTTCTTTGCAGCTCCAGCCAGGACCCAGCAGCAGCCAAGAAGCCTCCAAGACGTCTGTGTGGGCGGTTCAGTCGGATCGGGATGAAGCTCCCACGCATCCCCCTGCGCCGCCAGAAGCTGCCTAAGGTCATGGGTAAGGCACTGGGGTCTGGGGAGGGTGCAGAGAGCCAAGTTTTACTCCTGTCAGGGCAGTGTGTGTGGCTCACAGCATCCTTTGCAGCCCCATGCAGGGCGGTGAGCATAGCAGGGCAGTGACAGGGACACATGGATCCCTGGGAGCATTTCAGTGGCTGGTATGAGCTGCCTGGCTCGCAGGAGCTCAGCCCTTTCTATCTGCCGTTTCTGGATCTCCAAGCACATTTTGCTTTGTGAGAATGCAAAGGTTGTACCTGGTTCTGGAGCTCTACTGGGTAGTTTTGGGTTTACTCTCCTGAGGTTCCCCTAGAGAGGAATGGTCCCTGTCACTCAGAAAGATGCCTAGTTAGTGCTTTTGATTCTGGGGTGCCCCAGCTTTGCCTGGAGCCAGAGCATCTGGGCAGATGCCCACCCTCCTGCCATGTGCAGCAGAGTTGAGGATGGAAGGGCAGAGATTTGGATTGAGCTTCCTGCTCTGCCCGAGCACAGAATTGGCTTGTAGGGAGCTGTTCACACCTGGCAAAGCCTCTGACCTGGCACTGTCAGGGCTGTTGGGGACCCCCTGCATCCCAGCAGCTGGGGAATGCTGTCCCCTGCACTCTCTGAACTCTCCTTGCACCTCTTCCCAGTATGGGGAGCTGGGGATCTGCTGTGACCCCACTGACTAAACTTTGTGTGAAGACAGCAATCCCCACGCCATGCTGGGATGCGCTTCAACCCCAGCCCCTCTTCCTGAGCCCAGCCCCTCCCTGGGCATGCGATGCTGGTGGAACCCCCAGAGCAGCGACATCCTGGCACACAGTGGCTCAGCGTGAGGCTCCCAGGCAGGACACAGAGGTGACTCCTATCCCTGCACACCATGCACAACCTTCAGCATCCAAGCTGGGGGGATAACCGCTCGCCACATGGGGCACAGCAAAGCCCTGCCTGGAGCAGGGTGCGCCAGGGCCCAAGAAACATTCCTGCTGCAAGGATAACAGAGGATCGTAGAGGCTGTGTTTGTGGAAGGGGCTGGGAAGGGCTTGGAGAGGACAGAGGGTGCCTGTGTGCAGTGAGGGCAGGGAGGCTGCCTGCAGGCAGCTGGCACCAGTCCAGCCGCTCTGTGTACACAGGGCAGCAGTGGCCCCAGGAAAGGCTGAGGGTGCTCAAGATGGTCTTGGGTTCCAGCAGGGCTGGAGCTGTTCCTGGAGTCTGTTGCAGGGCTGAGGGCTGTTATCTCCCTGGAGAGAAAGGCTTTGGTCAGGGCTTGCCTTGTGTTATCCAGCTCAGTGGAGTCCATGTGGGTTCCAGCAGCTCCCAGTCCCACTGACACGTGGTCTGGCGGTGCCTCCAGCCCCCACTAGGTCTGGGGAGCCCAGGGTGACAGGGACCTGTTGAGTTGCCTATGATAGCTGCATCCCTGATGCCCAGTGACCAGGGTGCCACATCATGACCGTACCTGGTGCTGGGGAAGCCACAGTAGCCAGTATCCACTGGCAGAGCCGCTTGTTCACCGCGTTGGTCCTGCCCCAGCAGGAGGGTCCCAGGGTTGCTGAAGTGCTCCATCCCAAGGGCCAGGTCAGTGCTGGAGGTGCTCAGGGCCTTGTGGGGATGTCACAGTGAAACTGGTGCTGGCTGATGCCCAGGCAGTGGTCGCTCTGGATCTGCCCACATTCCTGGCCATGTGTTTGCTGGTACCAGTTTGGTTTTCTCCTCTGGGCTCAAACACCAGTGAGCGCAAGCCTACACATGGTAGAACCTTCCCAAGTGGGACAGCGGGTCTTGAAGGCCAACTAAAGCTCATCAGGTGCCTGGACCCCCAGGTTCCTCCATCAAAAGCTGCTCTTCAGCCTTGGCACCAGCTTTGGATCCACAGCATCTCCCCAGGGATTGCACCTGAGCTGGCAGCCTGCAGGGCCACACCCTGGGCTCACACCAGGAGCCGTAGGGCCAGCATTTGGGTACCCCTGTGTGTGGGATTTGCTCCTCAGGTGTCAGTGGTACCACTGTGGGTCTTGGTCATGTCACCTTGAAGATGCTAGGACTAACCTGAGCCCTGCACCCCACCACAAATCCTTTCCAAGCAGCAAAGCTCAACCAGCCCCAAGGGTGATGCTGATCATGAGGAGCTTGGGATGAGTGGGAGGGGTGGCCAGGAGGACTCTGGGATCCCTCTCTCACAGTTCTTCTGCTGCTCTTCTCTGCTTCATCCCGGTCTTGAGACCAACTGGCCACTGTGCAGGCAGGGGTGGAGTTGTCATCCTGATGCTGTGGCTCCAAGAGATTGCGGGGAGCAGTAACAGGTAGGGATATGTGAGAAGCATCCACATTCCTCTCAGCCCCAACAGCCAGGGAAGAAAAATCCCTGGCAACCGTGCTGGAGCCTCCAAGCCTCCTGAAGCCTCCAGGTGCACTACATATCCTCATTTTATACTCTGGCTGTGTCCTGGGTCTCACTGGAGTCCCAGAGTCGCCTCGTGGCCGTGAGTCCCAGTCGCTCGTCACGCCTCCTCTCAGGAAGCATCTCCCTTCATCTGCTTCCAGATGGCTGCTTTTAATTTTCTCTTTTTGGTTTTTATTACAAGGAAAGCCATGTTGGAACTGCCGGTTCCCCTCTCTGGGCCATTTGCTCTTTAAATATCTCTACTTAGGTGTTTTTTTTCCTTACTCCAAGAAGCCAAACTATTCAGGGGCGAGTGTGCAGCACTGCTGTCATTTTAACAGCCCTACATGTCTGAAGCCAGATTCCCTAATAATGGATAAATGTTCCAGTGGGCATCCCAATAACACTAAAAGTTATTTTATTGTAAAACTGGGATGTGCTGCAAGAATCACACAGTCCAGGCAGGCAATTGCAGCATGACTGGGATGCATTTGGGGTTGGGATGGAGTTGGGATGTTCAGTCAAAAGTTAAAAATACCTGGAAATACCCATGTACAGCTGGGACCCTCTCTGCGCATGGGGTTTTCATAGAATCACAGAATATCCTGAGCTGAGAGGGACCCACAGGGATCATCAGTCCAGCTCCTGGCCCTGCTGAGGCACCCCAGCAGTCCCACCCTGTGCCTGAGCATTGTCCAAACGATCCTGGAGCTCTGGCAGCCTTGGGGCCATGACCATTCCCTAGGGAGCCTGGCCAGTGTCTGAGCACCCTCTGGGGACCACCCTTTTGCAGCCCTTCATCCAAAGCACGGCTCTGCCTAGCCTTGGAGGCAGCTTGTCACTGTCCCAGGGGACAAAAGCCAGTGGAGGGAGATCGGGACAAGTGCATCTACCACTGCATGGCTCTCTGGGAGGGTCGGTCCCTCCTCACAGCTGGGTGCTGCCTCAGTTCTGTGGGTACCCAAGGACGATGCTGAAGCTGTCAGCACCTGGGGAAGCCCCTCAGGATGTGTTGGTACATGAGGTTATCTAGAAAAAAGCCTTAAAAATTATAAGGCTGAAAAAACAGGTCACTCCAACCCAGACAACTCATAACTGCTCATCTCTATTTCGTTTTATTAACACTGTTTTTCCTCTGGTGGTTTCTCTCTTCTGCTTGGCTTCTCTGTGGGTGGCCCCTTGGCAGAGGGGCAGTGCCAGGGGGTGAAGGGAGGGATACCGCTACTCAGCTTCAGGAGGGAAGAAGCTGGCAAAGAGATTGAAAAGTGGCAGAACTGGGAAAATGTACATCCCCCTGCTGCAGGCTTCCTTTGATCATCCTTCTGCATCCATGTGCAAAAGCACATGGAAGAGGAAAATGCAGTCAATGATGCTGAAGTGGGAATTAGTGGAATTAAAGCCAGCAGCTAATTTTCTCCCTGGGAAGGGGACAGTTACAGTGCCAGAACCCTCTTTGCAGGGTGGCTGTGCCAGGTTGCACGGCTCATGGGTGACCACCAGGACACTCACAAAGTCCTCGTGGGACCCAGGATTTGGGTCCCTCAAGCCTTTGTGGCTTGTCCCTCCAACACGTGCATCTTCAATTTGGGCAGCTGGAGAGGGGGGATAGATGGAAGTGTGAGGCTTGAACTCTGCTGCCCACAGCCCAAGCATGGGGGATGCTGGTCACCATCACTGCTGGTTGATGGCTTCTGTGGCCACTTGGCTGAGGGACCTGGTGGGCAGCAAGAGGTGTACCCATGCCTTGGATGCTGTCCCTGACACCCAGCAGGAAGTTGGGCAGCATGGAGCTGTGTAGCATCCCACCCTCCTGGCTGGCAGCAGGGACTGGGGGGTTCAGCAGAACAGGCACTGACAACAGTTCCTTGCCCTCACAGTGGCCCACCATGACCTGGAAAACACCCTGAACTGCAGCTTCATCGAGCCACCCTCTGTGGTGGAGCAGCCTTCCCCATCCTGGTCATCCCGTGGCTCCTTCTCCTCCTTTGACACCATGGATGAGGGGCCTGTGTACTGCGTCCCCCATGAAGGTGAGCAGGGAACAGGGTGCATCCCCAGGGGACTTCGGGGACAATACCAGGGGCCTGCTCAATGGAGAGGTGTCACTCTTGCATGGTGGGGACCGTGTCACCCTGGTTCCTTGTGCCCCAGGAAGGAGTGCAGGTTCCAGTCATGCTTCCTACACAGTTTCAGAGCTCCCTCCACCGTTTGCTGCTCCAGGGTTAAGAGCCAGGAGATCTCTGACTGGGAGCCTAACTGGGAGGACACTGTCCTGCGGGAGCATCACAGTCCTTCCCCTCCTCAGGCACATTCCACCTGCAACCGCTGTGCTCTCTTCCCGCAGAGAGCATGGGTGACAGCAGGGACAGAGGGACACCTGCCAGCCCCGGGGACAAGCTGGTGGCCCCGATCAGCGGAGAGGAAGCGGGTGAATACACGTTCCTGAAGGAGACAGGCTCTGTCAGAGCCTTCCCGGCCGAGAGCAGTGAGACCCCCCTGCTCAAGTCCTCGGACAGCGAACGCTCCTCCTGCGGCTCGGGGTCGGCCGGCGCCGCACT
>VZTF01004090.1:73300-99124 GCA_013397755.1 Cnemophilus loriae | reverse complement strand
GGCCCGGACTCGGCAGGCCGCCGTAACGCTGCGGGTCGGCGGGGTCGGCGCTAAGGGCGCTGGCGGCTCTGCGGACTTTGGAGCCGGCGAGGCGCGCCCTGCGGGATCAGCCCCCTCCAGCACCGGGGTAGCCGCTGGCTCGGGAGCCCTGCCGGTGCCCGCTGTGCTCGGGCAGCTCCGGGCACGCAGGTTCGGTGCTCGTGGCCTCCCCGCGGGCAGGGCCGACTGCCACGCAGGGACGGCCGGGGGAGGCCGGGAGCCCCCGCGGGAGGAGCGGAGTGTGTGTATGGCAGCCGTGGGTCAGCCCGAAGTCCCGGCCATGGCTGTTTCCAGGGTGCTGTGGGCACAGACTGCGGGATTCACTGCTCTATAATTAGTCTGTGTCTTCATTGCCAGGAATGGCTTTCACTGTAACACAAATAATGTATGTTTGCACTCCTGCTGTGTAACTTACGTGACATGTAAGCGTGCCATAGCTGTATGTAGCCCACATCCAGCCAGGTTTGCCCTGCAGAATTAGGGAACGGAGGACAGAAAGGTGCTTTAGGAAAGAAATATGTGTTGTGAGATGAGGCAAGAGAGAACCTGCGTGTCAACATGGCTGGGCTGTTCCTCCCGAGACACCTAAAGCCCTTCCCCTTCTGGGGGAACCTATGGGGAGGGACGGGAACACCAGTGCAGTACTGGTTCGGGCAGATGTAGGTAGCTGGGGACATCGTAGGGAGCACCATGACAGTTGTGTGTTACCGTGGATGGGATGGCTGTAGCAACAATCCAAGCTGGATCCTGTGTCGTTGCCTTCTCTCTGAGCAGGGCAGCCAGAGACTGAACAAATGCTTCCCAGCGGTGCCCGGCCCAGTCCCGCACTGTGCAGTGTGGACAAAACAGGGCTCCAGCCTTCCCACATCTCTTGTATCTGGCCATTGCTGTGGGCACAGCAATAGCAACCACGCAGCTGGAGGGCTCTCTGCAGCCATACCAGCTTGACTTTAGGAGCTGGGATGGGGTCAGCAGTGGGGACACAGGCGAGGGTGGTACCAAACAGGATGTAAAACCTTCCGCCACAGGATGGAGGGTGGGATGGAACAGCGCTTTGGCGGGCTGAGCAGGAGCCCGATGGTGGCCAATGCTCCTTGGGCAGCATTTGGCGGCACCGCGGGGACTCGGCCCTGCTCCTGGGCGCTCCCGTGGATCTCTGAGGAGGGAGCTGTGAGCTTGGCGTGCGTGGCGCTTTCTGCGCTCCCAGGAGAGCGTCCGACTGTCCTGTTCCCGGAGCCTGTCCGCATCCCTCCCCTCCCCCTGCCGCAGTGTGGTTGGCTGCCGAGCGCCGGGTGCCTGCGCCGCTGCTCGCTCCCGGGGCAGCGCGGCAGACGGAGCCGCGCAGCGCCGCGGCCGCCGCTCATCCGCCGCCTCCGCGGGCACCGGCGCTGGACAAGCCGCTGCAGGCAGCCAGGTACCGCTCCTCCGCGGCGTGGGGCGGGGGACATTCCCGTCCGGTGACTGAGACGGGCAGGGTGCCCAGCCATCCTGGAACAAAGGACCGCTTTGATGCGCAATTTCGGGCAGAGCTGATGAAAACTTTTTTTCCCCTTGTGAAGCTTTCACTTAGCTAGGTGGGCGCAGAATTTTTCTGTGGTGGTTCTGAGGGGTGAAGGGGTTTCTCTGGCTTGTTTGTTTCAAGGATACGCAGCGGGCGTGCCTCCTGCTGCCAGACAAAGCCGGAGAAACGATGACGGAGGCAGGTCATACAGCAGTAGCTCTCAAAGAGCCTTGTGTCGCCCCAAACCCTCTTTTCATTAATTAACTGCTTCCTAAGCTGTTCCGAAGTGGAGGTGCACCCTACCAAAGGTGGTGGGCTGGGGGAATCGCTGGTAAGCTTCTGTGAAGGAGAGGATGCGCCTGGGAGGAGGTGTCTGGAGAAGAGCTGGGGGATGGTGTTGCGGTAGAATGCTCTGGCCAGGCAGCCGGGAGAAATCTGCACAATGGTGGGAGGCAGCAGCACATTACCAGAAACAGCAGGCTTCCCTGCGCCTTGCATAGCTGGCATCTGGCACTCTGCTGCAGTTCCATGCTCGAGTCTCCTCTAGTGCCCTTGGTCTCCTCTCTGCCATGCCACCTTGGAGATAGGGAAAACACCTACTCCTGCCTGTGCTTGTGGGGAAAGAGGGTGGTGTTCAGCGCACATCAGGTCAAAGATCTGGCCAGCTCAGACACAGGGTAAATAAACATGGCTGTGCTTTGCTGTAATTGGCAGAAGGAGCAGGAAGCATGTGTTCTCTCATCTGCTGTTTTGGAGGAATGTCCAGGTTGAAACAACAGCATTAACCCCAAATACCAAAATGGCTCTTGGGGCACAAAGGACACGTGGCAGGATTCTGACCTTGGCAGAGTTGCTAGATAAATGCTTAATTTGCTGGGAAAGAGCCACGTAGCTCCTCAAAGAGCTCTAGCCAGACAGGGGACCCAGAGATAAAACAGATCCTTTGCTTGTTATGCAGGTAGAGGTTTGTCCCTGTGACTTTGCCTGCCTTGCTGTGGTTTACAAAACCTGTTTGCTCCTGGAAATAGTAGGGTAGTCTTGCAGCCTGCAGTCAGCTGGTCTTTGTGGGTGCCCCAGGTACACCATGGAGGGAGTGTGGGCACACCAGAGCCCTTCAGGGTGCACAGAGTGGCTCCAGAGCTCCTGCTGGTCCCATCTGCTTCCTGGTTATCTTCCATACTGCTCAGGCACATCCAGTGCTCAGAAGCCTCACATTAGACAGATGCCTGCAAAGGCACTGGCTCCTGGGAATTACTCTGCCGGCTTTAATACTGCTTCATGCTGTCAGGCCAAGGTAATGGCTCTCGCTCTGTTTTTTATAGTGCGAGACTCCCAATCAGATTCTGAAGCTGGGAAGAGATGCTTGCCCTGGCTCTGTTCCAGCTGCTTAGCTCTTGTCTCCACTAGCCTGGAAACATGTTTTAATGGTGTTTCGCTGTAGTCCCAGGCGCAGCAGATGCAGAATGGATTTGGTGAGCTGCTGCAGACACGAACAAGTTTAAAAACAAGGTCTTACCAGCTGATCTGGAGGTGCCAGCATAAGCTTGCTGGTGGGAGTGGTGATGACTGCTGTTCTCAATCCGACGGCCTGCTGGAAGGTGCAGGTTTTCCCAGCCAGCTGGGGTTGTAAACAATATGGTGTACAATCAGAGCAAAATCGTTTTCTGCTAATGGCAGAAATTGGTGCTATTTGTTTTATTTGGTTGGCTTTGCTGTTGTTGGTTGTTTCGTTGGGTTTTTTTTAACCCTTGTTTCTTCCAATATCTGTATTCTTTGGTAGTAACAAATGGAGTGAGACCTTTCTGGTCTTGAAAGGAATGAATGATCTGATACAAAGCCAACCAGACTACCTGCTCTGTCTTCCTCAGAGTACATATCCGTATTGGAATTGGATCATGCTTTGATAGTACAGGAGTTGCTTGCTCTGGTCAATCAGAACAAACACCAGTATCTTTTGTCTTGTCCATTTCCAGCTGTGGGCTGGAAGGTCGGAGGGGTATGGGAAGTTCCTGTGTTCTTTCTGTAGTGGTTTGAACATGAGTCACTGTGGCCAAGTCCTTGTAAAGGCACCTTATCACCACCTTGCACTGGGTTTCAGGAAGGTTATGTTACGTCATGTGTTTTATTAGAGATTGTAGGTGGTAGGGAGCTGAAGCTTCTGGAACAGAGAGGAGCGTTAGGAGGCTCCCTTCATGCTCTTTCCCTTCAGCTCCAGTCTCCTTGTGGGAGAGCCCTTCTGCTTGAGCTGCTGATCCAGTTCCTTAGTTCTAGTTCCCTGGGCCTCTTGCAGCCTGCTGGTTAGAACAGACATTCCCAACACAAGCCTTCCAGTATCTAGAAAAAAAACCCAGAGCATCACAGTCAGCTAGAGCTGGCATGTGTCAGCTGCTGAAGGAAGCAACCCTAGCCTTGATCCCTGGACAGCCCTCCCTATCCCCTGGAGAGGGATCAAGGCACATCAACAGCGCAGTCAACTTGTACTGTGTTATAGATGACTCTAAGGATTGGGGAAATTGGTTGGGTGAAGTCTTTCTGGGCTTGGAGACTGGCTTCAAAGCCATGTGAGGAGGTGCCTGGATGCCAAGGAGAGTCCTGGTTTGGGGCATAGGAGAATGTGAGTGAGACCACTTCTTACCTTCACTGCATGCTGTGTTGTTGCAGGTGGATTGCTTTGGGAGGAGGGACTAACCCTGTGGAACCCTGCTGGAAGGAAGCAGGCTCTGCGTTCCCTTTCTCTGGGTCTTGTGTCAGTTTCTAGTACTGTGGTGCCTTGCTCCTTTGTCCTGAAGAGGTGTTCACTAAAGGCTAACGCATTGAGTTTATCTAAGGAATTCAGACGAAGAATTTTTTTTCTTATTTTTTTTTCTCCCACAAGAAGATGGTTAAGTCATGGTACTGGGATCTGAAGAGTTTGTGGGATCTCCGTTTTGGGAGATGGTCCTTTAGCTAGACACAGATACCTGATCAGATACCTGCTCTGAGTGAGGGAATGGACCAAAGACCTCTAATCATTCGTTCCAAGTAATACTCTTCAAGTAATACTCAAGCCAGACTCTTATTGAGGGAAGAGTTACAACACAACAGTCCCTCTAAAGTACTTGAAGTCATCTGTGTGTTGGTTTAACTCTCTAGACTGTCTGCAGTGTAAGAAAGGTCCGGGCTGGAGGCTGGCATTGGGAAAGGACTTTGGGCAGAAGATGAGACTCTAGGTGTCCGCTTTTTTGGCAGTAGGGTGTAGAAACTTATGAGACAACTGGTGGCAGAGAATGTCACAGACATTAGAGTTTGAGTAACGTCTTTTGACTTTACAATTGCAGCTCAGAGATACGTTGGGTATGAACTCCAGGATGCTGATGCCTGACTGATGTCCTCTTTGTGTGTTCTTACTGGCTTTAAGGGAGCATGCAGGCATTTCTGGCAATGGTAACAAGCATCACAGAGCACCATTCCTTCTCTGTGCCTCACATGAACCTCAGCATTTCTTGTTTCGCCCATATTAGAGCAGCTCTGGAAATACCAGCTTGGATATGGAGCTCAGCAGCACCGGTTTGTCCCTTTTCTGTGGTTCTGCTCCGGGTGGCCTGGGGTGGTGACCCTGAGCACAGTGGCTCTTCTAGTGGTGATGTGTCAGTGTGCAGGTGTTCCTGGCAGTGTCAGTGTGTCCTGGCTGTGCAGTGGAAGCCTCAGAGGCTCTGCACAGCTAACTGTAATCTCCTACAATGTTTACTTTCTGACACTGTGGTATCAAAATAAGAAAATTTGTGCTCATGACACAGCCTCTGTGATGGCTGCAACTTTGTCATTCTGTTTGGTTTTTACTGCTTTTATTTGATTTTTCAACATGCAAAGTATTAGGTCTTGGTTTTGTTGCAGTGTCCCTTAGGACTGAAGACAATAAGACTAAGTGTCTTATTTGTAGTCTCACTTCTAGCTTCATTGGAGGTCAACGAGTCATTCCAGAGACCCTTTGTTGCTCGACAGTAATGAGCGTGCAGAGGTCCAAAGAAAAGCAAACAAACAAAGCAAAAAACCCTCCTTGCTTTTATCAATTTGTTTTGCTTCCCAAATGTATAATCTTGCTATTTCTCCAGGTACCAAAAGCATGTCTCACAGGAGGAGACTGGGATAATTATGGTGAAGCAAGACAAAGCCCCGTGTTTCCATTTCTAAATGCTACCATTGCTGTCTATCTCCCAAATGTGGTCACTTGTTCTTGCTGTAGGTCAGACTTACTCTTTTCCACAGGAAGCTTTTTTCCAGAACCCAGCTGTCTTTCTGCAACTGCCTTACATCACTTATATCCTCAAATCACCTTCTACAGACAAATTTGCTGCTGAAAATCTGTTTCACTTCTTTACAGAAAGTGGTGGCAGACCATCTGCAGTTTGAAGGATGCTGCAGTCATTGTCTTGTGCATGCAGGGAGGCAGTGAACTGGATTATTTGAGTTGTTTGTAGACCTGAGATTTCTGTCCTGTTGTAGCTGACTCCTGATTTCCCCGGTACTTCTCCTCCCCCACCCTCGTAGTCTTCTAGCATCATAACCTAAGTTTTAAGATTCACTTGGACCACTTTAATCTGGCATCCTTGTAGATGTTGTGGGTTGAAGATAGAAGCAGTGAAGCTTCCAGCTCTTTCCTCTTAAAGGTCTTGCATGTGGGAGCAGTTTTGAGAGGCAGAAAAATGAGCTGCTGAAATTGCTGATGCTTAGTGATTTCGTGGTTATGCACTTGAATACAGGAGGAAGATTTTTGCCTGGCAGGATGTACTTGCTGATGGATTCCCGGCTGATTGCTGCAGCTGCCACAAAGCTCAGTGCACGCATGTTCCTTCCCTGTCCTCCAAACAGGAGCAGAAGAGGGGAGATGAGATGGGTGTTGTCGGAAAGCCAGGCTATTCTCGCGGCTCACTGTAAATAGGGAAGATGTGCCAACTAGAGCGGAAACGTGCGGGTGGAGACCTGGGCTGGGACACCTGCAGCTCCATGAGGACCACAGCAGGATAAGCTGGGAACAGAGTTCTCCATCTCTCAAGAAGCTTGGTGGAAAAGCATTCTTTCTTCCTGTTCCAGTCTGAGCCCCACCCTGCAAGAGGCAAACCATGATGTGTCCCCTCCTCTCTGCAGAAAACCTCTGAGTGTTTTCTGCCTGGATAAAGGACACTCAGTGTCCCTTACTGAATGTAAAGGAGTAGGAAAAGTGCATATACAGTGGCCTCGGCCTGCCTGACCTTGGCATCGGCTGCCATAGCGAGCATTTCCTCTTTGGAGGGCTGAGCACTGAGTGTAGACCTGCCAGCACTGGGGAGAGCTAGAAATAAGGCTCTTCGGTGGAAAATTCCTGCTTTGGAAGGTTAAGTCAGCTCCCACTGGTGTTTGTTGCTTTTCTTTGCTGTACAAGAGGTAGCAGCATTCAACTGACTTCTCTGCAGTCTCCTGTTTGTTTTCTTGTTGAGCAGCTGTGTGTTGTTCTTAGGTTTTGCACCCTCTGTCCACCCTGGACAATCCTCTGTCTACTGCTGAATGTGGAAACGTGTTGGTACCTAGCAGAGCTGTGCTTCCAGGATGTCGCCCTCCAGGAGAAAGGCTGAGGTTGTTAGAGATGTTTGCACAGATAGTGAGAGAAGAAAAGCCTCTATTGGTATGCCTTGAAGGATCTGAGGATGTAGTTGCAGGGTAGGATGAGTCTTACATGCTGTGGATCAGGATGTTTTGATTTATTTTTCCTTCTCAGTCTGAAATCTTTGCAGTTTCAAAAAACAAGTTGATTGTGAGGACTGTGAAATGCAAGAACATTTTCTGCTGGAAGGGCTGAAGAAAGAGTGTTGCTGTAGTAGAGGCACTGGTGGTTTAACATACAGCAGTTTCACAGTTGAGGAGTAGTTCTGTGTACAGTGGAATTAATGAGGCTGATTTTCTATGGATCTGGGTCTTGTCTGTCTGACTCTATTACCTAGCAAGGTGTGAGCTCTGGTGGTTTTTTATCCTGTAACATGTTCCTCTTCCCAATGTGTTTGTATTGTACTTTTTAAAGATGGCAGCAAGATCTCTGTATGGACATAAGTGATGCTGCTATGAAAACTGTCAGCACTTCACAGCTGGCCCAGTACCCAGAGGGACTTGTACTGCTCAGCTGTGTGAGTTTTAAAGCAGAATTCTAGTTTTTTGTATGTTGGGTATGAGGCCATTCCTGGGTATGTTCTCGTGTCCCAAGCACTGTGTATGGTCCAGCTCCCATTTGCCTGTTTCCCTGTTTGCAAGCGAGTCGGGATGTGTTTCCTTACAAGCTGAAACCAGTGGTGGGGCCATTTAACCCTTTAGCAGTTATTATCTTGGGTTCTGTGGAGGAGGTAAGTGCCTAATGAGCCTTCCTGGGAGGCTGTCTGGACCCATTTCAGAGCACGAGAGTGCTTGGCCGGATGGGGCGGCACTAACACCCTTTGGGCTGCCAACCTCTTTTCTCTAGGGCTGGGAGTTACTGCACATTTCTTCCTGAATTGTGCTCACCTGCAGAAGTCTGCCTTAGGCAAGGCTTTCCTTATTGTTTTAGCACTTGATCACGCTCCAGGTGTGTTAGAAAGGTGGGAAAAAGAATAACCAGGGGACCTGTTGACCAGAATGCTTAGCTGCGAGTTTCTGGAGAATGAGTTTTGAAGATAGGATATGAGTGGCAACCAACTCTCAGCAGACCTATTTTTCATTTTGAAATAGTTGTCTGTGTCCTCTGTGTTGACCTTAATGAGGTTTTTGATGCTATTCTTACCATATGGTCTTCTCCGAAGCAAACTGGTGTAAGTCATGGTTCAGATTAGACTGTTTTGGTATAAAATGCCCAATGTGCAGGGTTAACTGCACGTGGAGCATGACAGATACCCAAAAGTGAAGGATACAGTGAAGTATGACTCAGAATTGGTGCTGATGCTAGATCATGAAGTGAATGTGAAGTCAGCATTGTGACTTTGGGGGAGGATGACTCAGTTCTTGTTCAGAGGTGTGAACAGAAACCCAGTCGTCAAGAGACATGAGGTGTTTCTGCCCTGCCGAGGGTTCAGTAAGGTCTCCACTGTGTGTCGAGGGTTTGCTCACCTTCCCGAGGGATGGGTGTACATCATTGGAACAGAAACCAAAGAAGAGTCGAGAGGAGAGTTCAGGCCTATAAAACAACTGGAGGAAGAGTGAGGCTAAAGAGGAGGAGATGAGTGGGTTTAATAATGAGATGTGTGTACTTAAAACAACTGTCCCAGCGCTGTTCATCATCTTCACTTCAAGTGCTGAAGTGAGGAGGAAGCTGGGCCTCTCTATTGCTCAGGCCCCGTTCCCCAGTAGCTCCCTGGCAGCTGGACTGCAGGATCGCCCTGGACAGAGTGCACAGGTGAGGAGAAGAGGAGCCCTGCCAGAAAGGGGAGCTCTGCTCTCTCTGTTCCTGTAGCTGGGGCAGTGTTTCTGTTCTCTCAGTAAAACAGGCACAAGGCAGCTGCTGAACAAAGAGCTCAAGCCATGCAGAGGAGGTCAAAGGCAGATCTGCTGGCAGCAATTGCTCAGCTCCTCCTGTGTAGCTTCTGGGCAGTTTGCCAGCTTCCTGGCAGCAGGGCCCTGGGCACTCAGGTTGCAGAGGCCTCTGCCAGCTCCAGGTAGCAAGGAGGTGCTGCTGGGCGGGTGCTGCTGTGCAGGGCATTGCAGGAGGCTGGTTTTGGAGTGACCTGATAGCAAGGTGGGAGGTGGCTTTACTGTTGAGTGATGTGAGGAGGCTGCTGGGGTGGCCCGGCTGGAGGGAGAGGCTGGGACTGTGCTAGATGAGTGAGTCGTGGAGCAGCCAGGGTCTTTCTATAAGGGAGCCTCTTGTGTCTCTCAGCCTCTGGCCTGTTGTGTTTCCCTAGCTCCTGGACTTTACATGCAGGGATGTTGCAGCCACACCAACATTGTGGGTTGTAGCGCTTGGTGTCCCTGTGCAAAGGCCGTAGCTGGGTACTTGCCCATTGTATATCTGAGGGGAACAGGACAGGGAAGTAGTATGGAGTCCTTCGGCCATCCTGAGGAGTCCTCGGGCTGGCAGCAGGGTGAATGAAGATGGGAAAGCTGCTGGTGTTTCAAGCTGACACCTGTACAAGGATTATGTTAGTGTGACTGTAGCTGTTGGTGTATGTGAGCTTCCCCAGTCAGGCAGTGGTGTGTCCTGCTGGTGGGATGTCCCTTAGTGCCTCAATGGCAGTTCTGTGCTGAGACTGTGATCCTCAGGATGTACTCTTCTGGTCAGGCAATATTTTGGCACATTAATGCCACTGATGCCTCTCTGTCTGAGACGCTCTTCCAGGAGATTTTCCTTTGAGGAAGCAGAAAGCTTTGAGCTGGCATCTCTCCACTTTTTGTTGCCTTTCTTCTGCAGTCAGAAGAGGTGTTGAGCTCTGACAGCCTCTCTGCATCAGTGGTCTGTGGGCAGAAGGTGTATAGATTGCAACCCCAGCTGCCAACCACAAATCTCTGCTCTTAAATGGGAGCTAAATTAGTCTTCCCCCTGCTGGGAGTATGGGGGTGTTGGAGGTCAGCACTGGTTGTAGCCTTTTTGTCTCCTGTCCACGTGGGCCACCTGTGCTGGTTGCCAGCACTCCTGGCCACAAAAGCAGAGGCACGTGCCCTGACAGCTGCCTGCTGCCAAAGGGAGGGGGGAAGATGAAGGAGAAGGGCTTAGAGTGGGCAATCAGTTAAATGCTGTCTCTGACTGCTTGAAGGAGGTTGTGATACTTGTGTCTGGTTGTGGCTCTCTGAAACAGCCCTGGGGCACTCAGGTTTTGTCTTGGTCTCTGTGCAGGGCTGCAAGAGTAGGACTATGTCCACCATGGTGTACCCAAGGGAGGAGAAACTGGACAAGCTGAGCCAAGAGGAGATAATTTCCAACACCAAGCTGGTAATGCAGGGGCTGGAAGCACTCAAGAATGAACACAACTCCATCCTGCACAGCTTGTTGGAGACCATCAAGTGCCTGAAGAAGGATGAAGAAGCCAATCTCGTGCATGAGAAATCCAACCTGCTCCGCAAGTCAGTGGAGATGATAGAACTGGGGCTTGGAGAAGCTCAGGTGAGAGTGATGGGTGATCCCTTAGGTGTTATCTGGGATTGACGGAGGAAGGGTAGGCATGTGGCCATTTCCAGTAAGCTGCAAGGATAGGAGGGGGCTATGTGTAGAAGGCTAGCATGGGTGGACCCTGAGCATGCATGTGAGGGAGAGATGAGATTGTGGTTGTTACTGACTGAGACTCTTACCAAGGTGATGATGGCATTGTCCAACCATCTGAACGCTGTGGAGTCAGAGAAGCAGAAGCTGCGTGCTCAGGTGCGGAGACTGTGCCAGGAGAACCAGTGGCTGCGTGATGAGCTTGCCAACACCCAGCAGAAGCTGCAGCGTAGTGAACAGACCGTAGCTCAACTGGAGGAGGAGAAGAAACACCTTGAGTTCATGAACCAGCTGAAGAAGTACGATGAGGACGTCTCGCCTTCGGTATGCCCCAGTCCTTTTGAGCAGCTGCTTTTGTGGGTCCAGGAGGTTGGACCGGGAGAACTGTCTAGGTGTGATAACATTGCCCTGGATTTTGCCTCTTCCCATGCACAGCAATGCCTGTAGCTAACAGAGGCCTGAATGGGGCAGAGTCTCTGGAGTTTGTTTTGTGGGGGGAGATGGTGGCAGAGACAGCAGGAAAAATTGAGTGTGTTGGTGGGCTGCAGAAGGGCCGAGAGTTTGGCAACTGACTCGGCCCAGGGTGCTGCTGTCTCTGCTGAGAACCAAGAGTGTTGTGATTCTCGTCCTCTCAGGAGGAGAAGGAGGGTGACTCTACCAAGGACTCTCTGGATGACCTATTCCCGAATGAGGAAGAGGAGCATGGTCCTGGATGTAAGTGTTTGCTCATGCATGGGTGTTGCCTGTCTCTGCTCAAGCCTGCTGGGCCAACTGTGCCGTGTTTATTTCTGTGCCCACAGTGCCCCACCAGCACAGCAGTGCCGTGGCAGCTGCCCAGCAGGGAGGTTATGAGATTCCTGCACGCTTGCGCACCCTCCACAACCTTGTCATCCAATACGCCTCCCAGGGACGCTATGAGGTAGCTGTGCCGCTCTGCAAGCAGGCACTGGAGGACCTGGAGAAGACATCAGGCCATGATCACCCTGATGTGGCTACCATGCTCAACATTCTAGCACTAGTGTACAGGTGAGCATGGTGGGAAGGGCAGGACTGAGCCAGGACAGCTTTCTGCATCTCCTGCTTCCCTTTACAGCACATCCTGGGGCTCCCTCAGCTTCCAGTGGTTTGCCTTTCATAAAGGTTTTGGCCTAAATGGGGTATTTGGTTTTCCAAACTCCCAGATATAACTAGGGACTGACTAAAGCAGGAAGGAATGGAGAAATGAAAGGACTGTGAGGGCTGGGAGTTCTGCCTGCTATGGGCTGTGGTGTCCAAATCCCAAATAACTGGTTGACTTTGCACTGCAGGGATCAGAATAAATACAAAGAAGCAGCACACCTCTTGAATGATGCTCTTTCCATCCGTGAGAAGACTCTAGGCAAAGACCACCCAGCGGTGAGTGTCTCACTCCTCTTTCAGTCACTTCTTCACCTTTGGGTGCTGCTGGGGCACTGTTCCAGCAGTTTTATTGCTTCAGTATTTCTTGCTGGCTGGTTCAGTATGGCCTCTAAGGAGTTGGCTTCTCTTGGATCTTGTGATATAGGCAGGGCAGCCTTCTGTCTCTGGACCTCCTCCTCTTGAGAATGTCAGGAAAATTAATCCACAAACGCCAGAGGTTTATGTCCAAAAAGGAGACAGAGGAGTCCTGTAACTTTATTTGAATAAAGGGAGAGGCCTGGAGCATTCCTCATGGGGTCTCTCAAATTTTTAGGGGACGCAGCCTCCTTTTTATCCTGATTTCCCAGCCGTATGTCCCTCTCTCTTCCTCCGTTGGCTGAGGTACTTGAGAGGTACAGACTTCCTGAATCACCTAATGCTTAAGACCCCCTTCTAATGTATACCTTCCCCTCTTTTTCTTTTTCCTTGTGTCTCTGTTCTTTTTCTCTAAATCCAGAGATTTAGCACAATCTTCAGTGAGTAACAGCCTGTGTCAATTAGTGGAATTCCAATGGAATTTATGGTTCCCCCCCATTGCTTCTTTCCCCTCTCCATATCTGGCCTTATCTACCATCAGGCCCACAGTTTGTTTGTAAAGACACCTCCTTCTCATTCTTTTCAAGAAGCAGCAGTACTGCAGTCATGGAGGAGATGGGACAGTCACTGTTACTGTTGCTTGTGCCCGTTGTTTGGTCCCACTGGAATTTGCTTTGTTTCATGGAGAACCTTCTGTCTCTGTAGGTGGCAGCGACTTTGAACAATTTGGCTGTTCTCTATGGCAAGAGAGGGAAGTACAAAGAAGCAGAGCCACTGTGTAAGCGAGCCCTGGAGATCCGTGAGAAGGTACGAGTCTCCCACGCTCTTTCTCCTTTCAGCTCTCCCTGTGGGCTTTCTCCTATTACCTCCATGCACATGGGAGGTCCAGCGCCCATCTAGTCTCTTCAGCTGCTGATTCTGCCACCACCTTTCCTGTCTCTCCAGTGTTTGCAGCCCTAGAGAGGCCTGTCACGAGGTGGAAGCTAGAATTTCTCCTCTTTGTCTCTCCAGTCCTTGACTTTTGTCTGACATAGGCCTGTGCTGGGGGGACTACAGTGTCTACTAACTCCAGGAGTCCGCTGCAGTCTTTGTGGCTTCTCTTCTTTTGTTCACCCAGGTTCTAGGCAAAGACCATCCTGATGTGGCCAAGCAGCTGAACAACCTCGCCCTGTTGTGCCAGAACCAGGGCAAGTATGATGAGGTGGAGTATTATTACTGCCGGGCCCTGGAGATCTACGAGAGCTGCCTGGGTCCTGATGACCCCAATGTGGCCAAGACCAAGAACAACCTGGTGAGGCCCTGGGGAGGGGTCCTGTGGTGTTGGGGAGGGGTGCTGTGGGAGAGGTGAGCCTTGCCTGGTGCGTAGATGCAGAGCAATAGCTGCAAGAGGTGGGCAGAGCTAATCTGTTTCCCAGTGGGGCTGGAGCTGTTTTGTTTTGGTTGCAGGCTTCCTGTTACCTGAAGCAAGGCAAATACAAAGATGCAGAGGTTCTGTATAAGGAGATCCTTACTCGTGCTCATGTGAAGGAGTTTGGCTCTGTGGATGGTTTGTACAGCAGAAGCACTTGGGGCTGGGGACGGGTTTCCTGACTCTTACCTTAGACTTGTTTGGTTCTGGTGTTGCCCAGACTGAGAGATGGGATGCCTTACAGGGCCCTTGCTTTGGGCAGCCCTTGAGATGCTGCCATTCTAGTGTTATGCTGTTCCCCTTCTTCTCTCAGAAGTCTCAACCCAGTCTTTACCAGGTTGGGAATAGTAAATGCACAATCATTCTCAGGCATAGGCTGAAGTTTCTCCTGTGCACCTGGCACATGTACTTCTGCTGGGAGGACTTTTTCTTTCCTTCCCCTGTCCTGCCCTTGCAGTGTTGGTTGCCTTTCTTGGGACTCTGGGCCAGGGACCAGGGGCAGGATCTGGAGTGTCACTTCTCTCTGATGAGGTGGTAGCTCTGGGGACAGAGTGCTGGGCTGTGCAGTAGGCAGACAACAGTGTGGAGTGGTGAGTGAACCTGTTTTGCATTCTTCCCCACACAGATGAGCACAAGCCAATCTGGATGCATGCAGAGGAGAGAGAGGAGATGAGCAAGGTGAGTCTGATCCCAGGGAGTTTGATCTTCTCTTATCACAGCCTATCTCTTATCTCCTCCTTCCTTGAGAAGCTGCAGTCTGAAGAGATGCCAAGGCCAGGAGGTGTCTGGAGAGGGGGGATACAGCACTGCTGCTCCCTGGGCCAGCAGGGACAGAAGGCCCATCAGAGAGTAGGGTGTTTTCCTTGGGCGGGGCTGTTCAGCCTCTCGGCCATGTCTGCGTGCTATCTCTGCTTTAGTGATTGATCCCTCTTGGGCCTGCAGATGATGAGAGATGGCAGAGGGTTGTGCTGCAAGACTTTGGCACTCTGTTCCGAAGAGCTGCCAGTACCCAGAGCATAACTGGCTTCTGAAGCAGCTCTAAGGCTGTCTAGGGAAAAATGGAGGTCAAGAAGAAACTGCTGCTGTCACCTTGCTTAGGAAATGGAGCCACATCTGAAAAAGATCTCTCCACAAGGGGGGCCCTAGCTGGCCTCTGAGAGAGGATAGAAATGGACTGTGCTTGCCCTGGACTTCGCTGGAACGCAAAGCTACTGTTGCTCCTTTAGCCCAGGCCCTGCTCTGTGGTCAGTCAATAAATGTCTTTTGTCAAGAGTCATGTCTTTGCTTTTGCCAAGTCTAAGGCCCCATCTGTTTTTTGGCAGGTGGATGAAGCAGCAGAATGAAGGGTTCTGATCTAGTCCTCTACCTGCAGTGGGACTTGCCTTTTCCTTTGCCCTCAGAGCAGGCCCCAATCCTACAAGGTTCAGGCAGCAGTCTGGCAGGCTTGACTTAGTGACTGATGAGTCCCATCCTGTCAGTCCTGAAAGCAGGGCACTGGCAGGCGCTTCCCACAGCATCCTATGCCTTCCCATTGAACCGCTCTGCGTGGCTCACAATGCAGGGCACTGCTCAGCTTTACACTGTTCTAGTTGCTGTACTGCGAAGGCTCTGCTGCAAAGAATCTGCACCGTCCTGGAGAAATCCAAGCTGGAGTAGAGACCGGGCTCCCCTTGCCCCCTCTGGGATTGAGACTCTTCTGATGGTATCTTTGGAGAACTTAGGGGTCAAATGTAGATACCTGTAGAATGGAGCTATGCTGCACATAATGCAAGTTCTGCCGTGGGGCAAGAGAGCAGTCAGAGACTCACAGTTGGAGTAAGAGATTCATTTTACGTGTGAATCTTAGGCAAGGGCTAAGCCTCTTTCCCTGACTCTGGGGCTCCTGTCCCCAAGGCAGCTGTGCCTGTGTGTGCCCCATGGCAAAGCACGGTTGGCATTCCTGTCCAGGCAGCAGCAGTAGTCACAGACCTGCTTGTACTGGTGGCGCAGGAGCTGGGGCTGATATGCTCTGCCTTGTGCTGTTTCCATATCTTCTGCTAAAATGTATGAGATTCCTCTGGCAGAGCTTGACTACTTTTGTCCTTTGCTCCTATTTCCTGGCAGCAGAGGGAGGCCAGCTCATGCCATCAGCAGGGCCCTGGGCACAGCTGGCAGCCCTGGCCTTCAAGGCTTTATTTGCCCCAGGGGATTTGACACCTTTCCTATCAGGTTCAGACACCCTTTAGGGCTGCCTCTACAGAAGCTTCAGAGAGGCATTGAGTCCTGAACTCCCCTGTGCCTGGTGCCTGCCCAGGCTGTGTAGGCTCTGGTGTGAAGAAAACCACATGTGCCTATGGCACAGGGAGACTCTGGCATGTGGGATAAAGAGCTAAGAAGTGCTGTGAGACTGAGTAAAAAAATAGTCCCCATGGAGACAGTTTCTTCTGGGCTACAGGGTAACTCATGCTGTGGAGCAGTGGTTCCCTGACCTGCTTCGTGCCATGGTCCCACGGACCCAGGGCTAGCTGCTACTGCCCTGCAGGGTGGGTTGTCCAGATGTTCCTCCTCGAGCAGCAAGTTCTGCCTCCTGTGCTGTTGCTCTAGCCAGCAGCCCATTTGCAGCTGGCTGGGACAGGGCCAGCCATCTCACTTTGGTGTGCAAAGGCTGGGCATGGGGAGGGGACAGCTAACTGGGCTGAGCTGCTGTGGGGCAAGCCTGACCTTTGTAGGCCAAAGGCTGGGATGTGGCTGGCTGATTCCTTTGCTTGTTCTGGCTGAGGGATTTAGTGCCCATGGTGACTGGCATGCCTGTGGGGTTTTGTCTCCCTTTTGCATGTTGGTTGGGGTGTCATGCCCTCCGTTATGCCATGAGAATAGGCTGTGTTGTCCCTGCTGCCTTTGGTACCACAGAAGGGGGTAAGGAGATGGGATTATGCTCCTTCCTGAAACCAGGATATCACTTTTGCTTGTGGCCCAAATCTGTTGCAGCAGACGTGCTTTTAACTTTCCTACCAGGAACCTGCTGGGCTCCATCACTGCATTTACATATTGTGTTTCCAAAGGTTGGGCTGGTGCAGGGGTGCAGCCTGGGGTCTGACCCTGGCATCCAGTGGGAGAGCACAGGCCAGAGAAGGGCAGTAGGTATGGGACTAATAGCTCTCGTCTCTCCTCACCCTGCAGAGCAAGCACAGAGACAGCGCTCCCTATGCTGAGTATGGTGGCTGGTACAAGGCCTGTAAGGTTAGCAGGTAAGAGCTGGTTTGTGGGCAGCCGTGGATGCAGGAGGGGTGACCCCAGGGCTCCCGCTCACCTTCCCTCTGTCACCACAGCCCAACTGTGAACACCACTCTGAGGAACCTGGGTGCGCTGTACCGGCGCCAGGGCAAGCTGGAGGCAGCTGAGACTTTGGAGGAGTGCGCAGTTCGCTCCCGGCGACAGGTAACCCCCGAGGGACCTTCCCTGGTGTGGAGGGCATTGCAGGGCTGGGAGTGGCAGGTGATGGCACTGCCTTTGGTTGGGGTGTGGTGAGGGACTCTGCTGGGCTTCTCTGATGTTCTTGGTTTACATTCCCGTGACACCAGAGGGCCTTGGTGGTTGGGGATGTGTTTGTGCAGAGGTACGTACGTGTGTAGGGTGGTGTGTAGACGAAGCTGATGTCCACGTGTGGGGAAGGCATGGCTCACTGAGTGCAGAAATACTGCAGCTGGGTTAAGGTGGGTTACTGGGCTTTGTCAGCTACTGCGGAGAACTACACTTACTGGGATGTTTTCTTCATGCTAATTTTTTTGTCCAGAGGCAAAAAATTCTAGATATTCTAGAATTTCTTAGAGTACCTCTTGCCTTAAGCTCCTCTCAAACCTCAAATAATAAAGCAGGAGCTGTAAGCACCTAGCACAAAAGACTGAAGGACAGCTGAATCCTTCATGCTTCAAAATGTGAAGGAAAAAAGCTGTCAGCTTTGGGATAGCAAGCCCTTGTTCTACAGGGTTGGTTATGGCCTTGTGGAGACTCATTGAGCTGGGAGTTCAAACAGAGACTGCTAAGTGCAGGCTGGCGTTTGGCTCCATCCTGGTTGTGCTGGGCAGTTTTGGCTGTCGTGGGGCAGAGGCCAAGAGAGGGAACAGGAACCAAGCACAGTGATGGCACAGTGGATCTCTAGAGGGAAGGAACACAGAGAGACAAGACACAGTTCTTCCTTATCCTGTCCCGCTTGCAGGGCATTGATCCCATCAACCAGACGAAGGTGGTGGAGATCCTGAAGGAGGGAGATGGCACAGAGAGACGTCGGAGCCTGGGAGGCAGCGTCAAGTACGAGAATGCCACAGACGGTAGCGAGGAAGTGAGTATGGGCGTGGAATGGAGCGGGGTAAGTACAAGACACCATCAAGAATGGCCTCAGCCGGCTGCCGGAGGGAAGGGACAGCCTGGCTGAGGGCTGTCCCCGCGTGGCCTGTCGTGGCATCCTTGTCTGCCTCCATTCATTCCCTGCACATTTCCTTCCCCTTTCTTGGCATGAGCCAGCCAGCCCGCAAAGGTGCGTGTCTGGGTCTGGCTTCTGGTGTACAGAACAGATATTCCTAGCTGAGGGCTCCTGCTTCCAGGGACCTGCTAGGCCCTGGCAGTGCACAGCATGAACTGGTCCTGGTCTGCCCTTAATCTTAGGCTTGTAACCTTATTAACATCTCTCCCTGCTGCTCCCCTCTGGAGGCCCTGGCTGAGAGCATCAGCCCCATCTCGGGCTCAGCCAGCCTGTAAGAGCCATTTGGCTGTCTGTCCTGCACTGTGCCACTGATGATGCTGAGCCTGGGCAGGGTTGTGTGTGTGTGATATGCCTGGTGTGTCTGTGACTGACTGACTGACTGACTGACTGGAGGGCACAGGAATAGTCTGTAGCCAGCATCTTTGCTGTCCCCCTATCCTGTTCTCGTGCCCTAGGCAGGCTCTGGCCAAGCAGAGGTGATAAAAGGCAGGTCTTTGTGGGATGGCAAGCTGGGCTGACCAGTGGAGGCAAAAGACTGGTGTTAGCTGAGGCACAGACAGGGCAACCTGAACCTGTCTAGGCTTGCTCTGAGGCTGAGGGTGACTTTGGTCACTAGCACTGAGTTTGGAAAAAGGTAATGATGCAGGTCTGGAACAGGTGCCTTTTGTCTCCTGCAAGCAGGAGGATGGAAAAGAGGCAACAAGTGAGCGTGGTGCTGGTGGGTGCTTGGCTCAAGGGCTGCTAGAGCTGTTAATGCTTATATTCCTTCTGCAAACTCCAACTGAGAGCATAGAGTAGCTGAGGTTGTTGTAGCCTGGCACAGGGAAGACACTGAGCACACAGAGTCCTCTGCTGCCCCCTCACATCTGCTGTCACTAACCCTTCCCCACCTGGCTCTGCTCTATTCCTACCTGCATGAGCTCCCTCCCTTCCTCTTTTTTCTTCCCTATTGCCATGACAGCCCTTCAATACCCAAAGCCTGAAGCCTGCTGGCTCTCTTGATTGTGGATTGTACGCAAGGAGGTGCCTGAAGGAGATCTGGAAAACAGACCTTCAAGTGGACCCAGCAGCTTTACCAGATGCAAGGCTGTCCTTTGTCCCAGGTCCTGGCATCAGGACCAAAGAGGGTCTTAGGTCTGGCAAGGCACCAACTCTAAGCCCCTGCACTCACCATTAGTAGGGGGGCTAGACAAGCACAGAGGGAGGGCTGCAGATTTGGATTAGAATCACCTGGTCCCTATGCTGGCTGGTGTCTCTCTGCAGCTCCTCCTGACTGTGCTTGGTGTTGGGTGATCTCTTTGCACTGGTGATGGTCTGGGAGACCTTCGTGACAGTCTCTGAGATGATCATCCTAAGGCAAGTAGGCAGTGCCACCCTCTCCCACAGCCAGTCCTAGACAAGGGGAATAGTCCCTGCTCATGTGACCCTTCCCCAGGGGTCTTAGCAGAGCTTCCCTGACCCAGACAACTGTAAATAGAGGATTTGAGGGCTAGCCCAGCACCCTGGGGAACACAGCTGCTGCCACATGATTCCTTTTCCATCCTGCTGCACGTATAGCCAGCCTTCTCTTCTGAGCCAGCAGCCCTGCACTCTACTGAAGCTCCCTGCAAAAGAAAGCTGCAGCAGCTCCCGCTGCTCCTGTCTGTCACGGCCCGTTGTTTTCTGTGTTGGTCCACAGACCTCAGATATGCTGCCTGAAAGCAGCCTCTGCTGCCCTCCCCTAGCTGTCCTCTGCTGCAGGCAGGGCTGTGGGAGCCCCCAGGGTGCCCTGTGCCCATAGGCAGTTCTGGAAGCACCCCAGGGCCTGGACCAGCTGCTTGCTGCCCAGGTAATTGGGATATGAGAACAGGGGGATGGCATCAGCTCCGTGGTGCAGAGGCCTTGGCAGGTACCTAAGGCCCAAGAGCAGGGAGCCCTCGGAGCAGGAGACCCAGGCTGTTCCTCCCTGAGCTGAGCTGTTCCTGCCAGCTCACTAAGCCCAGTAGCAAAGAAGTGAGGCTTCAGTTTCAGCCTCACAAGACCCTCTCCCTGCCCAGATGTGGCCTGTGGTCTCTGCATGCAGCCTGGGCCTTGTCCCACCTGCTCCCTAGGTGACCTACAACCTCACAGCCTTGTGAATTGTGTCTTTCTCCTCTCTGTGCACTAGGCTTAAATGCCTCCCGAGACTCCCTCTTTCCCCTCCACCGCAGTCACCTGGATGTTTGTGTTGTATCTTCCGACTTTTCCTCCACACCATCCCTCCTTCCTCGGCGAGAACTCCATGCCAGTCCCCCAACCCTCCTGGCGTGCGAGGGCACCGCGACACCTGCAGAGGAGTGCCTGGCCACATGGCCCAGCTCCAGTCCCGTGGCCAGCAAGAGCAGGAAGAATCTGCGAGGAGCTGCCAGCTCCCCCAGGCCAGGGTGACGGGCCACCATCCCCTTGAGTGCCCCCACCCCTGGCCTGCCCTTGCACATCCCTGGGGCCCAGGCCTGCGGGGGATTGTCTTCACTCCAGGCTTGCCGACTCCATTGTCACTAGACGTCCTCAGCCCTCCTAGCTTGTTCCCTCCATTTCTACAGAGGCATGAAGATGGAGGGCTGTTATGGGACAGTGAGGCCTGGCCTAGGCAGGGCTGTCATGTGCCCAGTTGCTTTCTTCCCTGTAGGCTTAGCTGATATTAGTGCCTTGTAGCAAACCTGTGCTGGTCCCCAGTGAGACAGGCTCTCCCTGCAGCACAGGGCAGTCCCCATCTTGCTATCCTCCTCCCTGCTGAGCTCTGTAACCCAGGAGCAGTGTGTGGGTCTCTCTGCAGGGGCACAGGAGTGTAGGGCAGCCCATAGAGCTACTGTACATCCAAGACAAGGTGAGGGGGCAACAGCCAAGGAGTATGTACAGGAACAGGGACTGGCCAGCACAAGCATGTTTGGCTGCAACCTCCTGACTGGATGCTGTAGCCAGGTTCCTCATCTGGAATTAAGGCGGGGAATCAGCCCTGCATTGCTACAGGGTTCTTAGGTGTGGCTGGTGGGAGAAATGGGGGTGAAGTTGTTTGCTGTTCCTTGAAAGCAGAGGAGGCGTAGGAGGAAAGGAGAACTTTTTTGCAAGGGCTAGACCCCGGACCATTGGAAGTGGCTGAGATTGGGAATGGACTGGATTGGAGGCAGAGTGGTTGGGAGAAAAAGAAGGTGCAAAGATGGATGTGAGGAAGCGAAGAGCTAGGGCTGGAGGTGCTCTGAGCATGTGGGAGCAGATGGGATGGCTGGAGGGAGGTTGCTGCAGGGGAAGGGGCTGGATTCCTCACAGGTCCCTGGGGCTGACTGCAGTCTGGCTGTCCCTAGCCAAGTGGGTGGGAAATCTGTAAGCCTGTTACTGATAGGGTCACAGTGCTGACCCCAAGGGGGTGTGGGGGTGGCTCAGTGCCTCTGATGGCTTCAGGCCTTCACAGGGTCTGGTGCTGTTAGTCATTACTGCAATATGGAATGTGTCCCAGGGCCAGACCTCCACTGTCTTGGGTCTCACACCCTTGGGTGTACACCCTCATCTCACCTCCTATAGGAAACAAACCTCCCTGGCCCTCCTCTCCGGGAAGAAAGCTGAGGAGGCTGCAGGCAGCAGGATAGAGCCTAGGGGCCAGCACAGGACTCCTCCTTATTTATTTAGCTAGATCCTTTCTTTAGCTAGTCATCTGGCAGGCTGTGATATTACATGTGCTTGTGTCTATCTGGGACTGGCTTTCCTGTGGTGGTGCAGAGGCCTTGGGGTACATGCATGCTGCTCCCCTGGGAGCTTGTGCTTACTGAAAGGAAGCTTGTCCTCAGGACCATGGGGTGTGAAGCCCAGGGCTGAGTGCTGCAGGGCTGTACCTTCCCTGCCTCTCTGTCCCAGTGCTGCTCCATGCTTCTGGAGAGTGGTGAGTTCCCAGTGCAGGGTGTGTTTGGACCTCAGGGCCACCTGCCCCTGTGCTTTGCCATGTCCTGGACCTGGTGCTGTAACAACCATACCTCTAATTAAAGGTAGACTGACCCAAATCGCTGCCCTGTGCTTCTTTCCATGCTCTGTAGGCCAGCGTCGGTCAGCCCTGGGGTGGTGGGTGCAAATGCTGCTGGAGCAGGTGTGGGGGTGCTTGGTGTCTGTCTGTGTGTGTACAGGGGCATGTGCTGCCCCCAGGACACCCCTCCCAGGCTGAGCATTGGAGATGAAGGACCCAGCTCCACTGTGCTTTTCCCTGTCCTCCAAATTGGAGTTGCTGCTAACCTCAGCTCTGTAACCATGTGTGGCAGGGCTGCCCTGGGGCATCTGAGCTTGGACCTTCCCCAACAGGCATTTCTATTTAGCCGAAGAAATACCCCATTGTGTCCCTCAGTGCTGAGCTCCACATGCTGCCAAATCCTGTCCAAGTCCTCTGCTGCCATGCATTAGGCAGGAGCATGCGGTGGAGAGGAGCTCAGTGGTGGAGCTGCTTATTTTTTTTTTGAATGCTCTCATCCTGGTGGGTGCAATGGGGTGGGGGCTCTGCGGCAAACCAAACCCATAAATGTTCTGGGTTAAAAATAACCTGTCAGAAAAGGGAGTGGGGGGAGAAGAGAGGCTATTTTTAACCCAGCATGTAGCAGCATTTGGTTCTGGTGTTGGTCTGCAGTCAGTCTGCATCACTGCAGCTGGGAAAATGTGGCTCCATCCTCCAGCCCTGATACAAGAGCATACTTCCTGGCTGATCCTGCTGCCCTTGCACCATGGTCCTGCTCCCCGGTCTCAGCTGTGTTCCCTCTTCCACCCCTGGCTTGTGTGCCCTGGGAAAGGCAACAGTGCCTGGCGTAGCAGTACCCTGCAGGGAGGGTGGTGACCCAGTGTAAATCTGGTGGGGAGGCAAAACACACCTCCCCATCTTTGCTAATGCTACACACTGACGTTCAGCTCATCGAAAACCTGCCTGGCATGCCTCGTGCAGGAATTGAATTGTTGACCTTGCTGCTGTGGGTGCTCTCTGCATTTCTGGTGAATGGGTCCCTTTGCAGCAGTGACACATGGCTCTCAACTTGGAAAACCCTCATCCCAATGAGGAAGTGAAGAGGTTCAATGCACTTGTTTTATCCAAGAAGGGATGAGATGAATACCAGGGGAAAGGTTTGGTAGGAAAAATCTTGGTACGCTGTTAGAGAACAGTCTAGGGCTGGATCAACTTTGGGTGATCAGAGCAGAGGAGTGCTGGAAAAGCCTTCCCCAGGGCCACAATCTGTAGTGGTCAGCACAAGGGGGACTGGCTGAAGGCAGAGACCCTGCCCACCTGCAGAGCTCCCTGGACAGTGCTGAGGTAATTGCTGCTGCTAGCCTGAGCCATAAGGCATTTTGGTCATTTGGAGTGCTTCAAAGGGGCTCCCATGCATCTTCGTAAGAAGTAAAGGGCTTTTCCCATCCCTTTACCTTGGTTTCTTCTGCCCCAGTGTTCCACAGGCCATTCAAAGCAGGAGCAGGGAAGACTGCTGTTATCAGGCCATCAGAGCAAAAGTAATTCCACATCAGCAGTGGTGTCACATCCTTTGTTAGGAGCAGGCCAGGCCACAGGGGAAGAGCTTGGTGCTGTGATGACACGGTGGCATGGTGTGGTGTCATGCTGGCAACCTGTCCCTTGTGTGCATGTGGAGCAAAGTGCAGGAGGTGGGCTAGAGCCTGTCAGGGGCTGAGAGCCCCTTGCTGAGTACTGGGGACTTTTGGAGGCATGTGGGAGGAAACAGGCTGGGGAACAAGATTTCAGGCTGGTTTTGGTCTTCAGAAAAAGCAGGCAGACATAAAAAAACCCCTGCAAAGTGCCACCCCTGGAGCAGCTAGTGGGGCTGCGTGCAGCTAAAGTTGGGGGGCCTAGGAGTAGTGGTGCCTGCTTGGCAACACAATGCTGGTGCAGCCAAATGAATGCATCCCCAATGGAGCTGCCTGAATCGCTCCAAAGGCTCAAAGCTAAGTGTCTTGGGGGTGTTAGAGGTGGGACAAGGCTGTGTGTGCAATGTGAAAGAGTGATGTGAGTGAGCCTGCAGGAGGAGGGCGTGCATCGGTATGAGTGCTGGACAGAGAGGAGGAACAGTGATGGTGTGGTGAAGAAGGGCAAGGGGAGGGGGAGGATGAGGATGGTCTCCAGCCAGCAGCAAATGAGGGGGGAGTCCTTGAAATGAAAGTCCTAGCAGCATGTGCTGGCCTGATAAAAGTATCCCTAATCTTGGTACTCCCATCAGGGCTTGTTGCCTCCCTGGCCACTGAGACCTCCTTCGTAGCTGCTGCCTGAGCTGTTGAAGGTGACGGAGCTGTGTCATGTTTGAGCAGAACTGTTTGGATGCCAGTGCCATTTGTGCTGGTGGCCTGGGGCAAGTCAGCAGCCTGTCTGGGTGTTGAGCTTGCACTGGGCAGGAGGGAGTATCAGGTTGGATGAGCCAGACAATAGCAGCAGGGGTCCCTGACTCCATGGTCATCGTGTCCTGTGGAGAACCAGGTGATGGGAAGCCATGTAGTGAGCAGTAATCCTGCTGTGAGCCAGGGCTAAACCCTCAGTTCAAGTGGGGAAGAGGATGTTTGGAGCCAGTTCCAGCCACTCATCAGCAGCATGCCAGAGCCTGATCAGTGCCACTCAGCCATCACCCTGGCTTGTGTCTCTGTGTCCAGGATGGCAGTGGCACTCTCCAGCGCAGCAGCTCCCTGGGAAAAATCCGGGATGTGATACGGAGGAGCAGTGAGATGTTGGTCAAGAAACTGCAGGGTAATGGTCCCCTGGAGCCCAGGAACACCAGGTATGTGCGAGGGTCAGGCTGCGTACAGGGCAGGTGGGGGCCCTGCCACCTTGTATGGTCTGGGTCTGAGCACTCACAGCATGATCACATCTGCTCTCCTCTGCTTTCTTGTAGCATGAAACGAGCTGCGTCCTTAAATTACCTGCACAAGTCTAGTGATGCTTCGTTTGAGGTAAGCACAGTGTGCATGGTGGGGCTGATACAAGAATGTGTGTGAGGTTGGGGGCTGTGTGGCCAGCAGCGCAGGGGGTGAGGGGCATAATAGTGGGCCCCAGGTGCAGTACTGAGAACCCCGGAGCTTGTTGCCCCTCGTCTGAGGTCAGAGCTCCAAATCTGAAGGTGTTATTTCCGAATACCCACCTCCTTCCCCACAAAGCTCAGCCATAGATTGCGAGCAGAGGCAGCAGCTGCTGTGTGTGACAGCAGAACCAGGGCCGTCCTGGCTTGCAAGGCAAGGGGTGCAGGAGTTGGGGTAGCAGCTTTGGGCCATTGGGGTGGATTGCAGATACCTCATGGGCACTGTATTTCTTTCAGGGCACCCAAGGCCTCCGTGCGGAGAGCAGAGGCCTGAGCGCCAGCAGCATGGACCTGTCCTCCCACAGCTCCCTGCTCTCCTCCAACTGAGCTGGCTGCTCTGCCGCTGGGCACCCTGGCTTCGCGCTGCACGGGGCAGCGCCCGGCACCTCCCCACACCACCTACTCTGTTCTCCCCCTCACCGGTTCTCGTGCCACCGTCTGCCTGCCCAGCCCGGCCTCCCCCGGGGGTCCCTAGCTAGTTCGGGCACCGCAGCCCGCCCGCATGCTCCTCTGCTGCTCACCGGGGCCCGCAGCTCTGGTGGCCGCATGCTCGGTACCGGTCACACACGCTCGCNGGGGACAGTGGCGACACGGTCCGCCGGAGCGCCAGGGGGCGCTCTCCGCCGTGCTGGGCCGCCCCGGGGCGGTCCCCGTCCCGTTCCCGGCTGACGCGATGGCGCGGATCACGCTGGAGGACCGGGAGCGGCTGGGGGGGGAGGCCGCGGC
>VZTF01004090.1:25017-66051 GCA_013397755.1 Cnemophilus loriae | reverse complement strand
GGTGAAGGGGGTGCGGCCGTGTCCGGGGCCGAGCCTCCGGTGGTCCGCGCCCTCCTGGGTTCCCGGAGTTCCCGTGAGCCCGGCGGCGATGGGGCCCCTTCGTCCCGCCGGACTCGGGCGCGGAGCAGGGGCTGCGTGAGGCCCCATCTGTTCCCCCCCTCCGGGGGCGGCCTCGCCCCCGCCCCGCGGAGCCCCGCTGTGCTGCGGGAGCCGCCGGGGCGCCTCGCCCGGCTCTCCTTCCCCGGCGTGCGCCGGCTCGCCCTGCCCGCCCGCCCGCTCCGAAGGGGGAGTGTTGTGCCGAAATCCAGAGGGATGCAAATACGCCAGACATTCACTGTCTGGGAAACGGCGAACAGGCGCCCCTGGAGCAGCGCGCTCCGGGGAGGGCTCCCGGAGACCCCTTGAGCGGGGCTTGGCTCCGACCCGCGCCCCTCCAGCCCCGTGGGCAGCGTTGACACCGGGAAGGCTGCGCGGAGCAGCGGGTGGTTTTCCTATGAATTCTGGTCAGACCAGAACCCGGAGAAAAAACAGTGGGCACGCGGTGAGTTCCCACCCGTGGAGATTGACCTCTCGGCCGCTGAGGGGGTTTTGTCCCTTGCTGAGCGCATTTGGATGAGCCCTCTGCCCCGCCCCCCATGCCACCCTCCCTGCCCGTTCCGAGCTCTGCGGCCCCTTGATTTCCCTGGCTGCTGCTTTTCACAGTGTCCAACTGCAAGGCCCAAACTCTGCTTCCCTCGCTTTGCTCCGTAGTGTTTCTTCCCACTGACCTCCTAGCACCATTTTCCTTGTCTCAGGAGCCCAAGGTCTTGGCTGTGCATGAGAGCCACAGGGGTTGTGAGCTGTCTTCCATCCTGGCTTTGAAGGGTCCCGCGGCTGCCCCATGCCACATCACCTCGTTTCTTCACTTAGGAGCCCTGCAGACGGGGGTGACCTGCATTTTGCCCGTAGCTGTTTGCAGTCCCTTCTGTCTCACCGTGCACAGTTGCAGAGTTTGCTTTGCAGTTTCTGCTGTAAAATCAAGAGCAAACTTAGTTTAGCACCTGGGTAGAATACTGCTTCTGAGGGAAAGATATCTATAGCGCTGCTGCCCGTCCATATCTGGAGCCGTGGCTGAGCCCTGCTGCCAGGCGGCAAGTATTGTCCAATTTACAGCTGATAAGCACGAAAAGCAGCACTTACTTAACTGATTAGCACCGTGATTGCCGTCCGCCTTTGATTGCCGTCCGTCTTGGCAGCCTTCTGGGAAGGCTGTTTCTGGAGGGGGAGTGCATACTTAGCTTGGGCTCTGGATTGAAGTCATAGGGCCCTTTGGACCTGCCACAGCATTCACCTACGTGCCAGCAGGTCACCACTGGCAGCTGGGATGTGCAGACCTGCCTGTGAGGGCTGTGTGCTGCCTTCCCTGCCGCTCTGCAGTTGCTGGAGTTTCTGCGCTGCTCCGATCACTTACGCTCCCCCTTGTTTCTCTTGCTGAGCAAGACCACATCCTACAGCACTGGGGGGATCATGCAGCTGTCCAGCTCACAGACACCGTAAAAAGTCTCGGGCGCCATCGATGTAGCCAAAACGTGCAGTTTGATGTCTAGGTTTTACGGGCTGGTGGTAAGTTTTGTGGGCTGCAGGGCATTGTATCTCTTTGTCTATGGATGCTGTTTGCAAAGAGCACTGGAGAAAGAGCTGGGAGGTGTGGAGTATCCATGGTTCACGCAGGTCCTTTGCCATGTATGTGCTCCAGAAGTGCTCGGTGCCTTATCCCTCTTCCTCCACTCCCATTGTTCAGCGAAGCTGTGATCTTTCTGGCAGTGGCACTGCAGCATGCCAGATGTGTGCTGACTTCTGCTGGAACATATGGTTGAAATGCTAGCAGAGGAAATATTTGCTGAGTCAACTTTCCTTTAAAGCGGGGGAAAAAAAAAACAACCCCAAAAGGTCTATTTTGTTCTGGAAATGCCTCCATGTCCTGTGTTGAGCTGTGTGGTTCTGTATGGCAGTGCTTTTCGCGTGCTTGCTAGCAAGCCTGGTCTTAAAGAAGAAAATTTCTGAAAGCAGGAATGATCTGATTCCCCTTGGGACTTGGCTGTGTTCAGACAGTGCTCTGGTCAGGCTGGAACCTCGATGCGGCAGGAGCTTCAAAGGCATGGCAACTCCATAGTGGCCATAGGCACTTCTTTGTCTGCACAGTGGGGTCCTGAACCCCTGGGAACTGGCACTGATCAGGGGGTTGTCATATTCAAAGATCCTTTAAAGATGTGTTCTGAGCTCTTAATTGACCTGGAATGAGGCCATCTTCTAAAGGCAGATGGGCAGATGTTTAAACTGCAACAAGTACCTGTATTTAGTTGCATGCTGGGTGATGAATGTTCTTGCTGATAGGAGTGTGTTTCCTCCCAGTCTGCTGAATCCCTCTTGTTCAAGGGAGGGGAGGGGTTGGCAGCTCACATCTGCTAATTTCTCAGATGGGTAGGTCTCACCTTGTTTGGCCAAAGGCTGCATCCAAGCAGGTAGGCGCGTGGGTCCTGGGAAGGCAGGCTGCACTTTCTCTAAAGGCCATGGAGCCCAAAGGGAACGGAGGGAAGAAGGTAGGAAAAGGGTAGGAAGAGAAGGGCCTGGCCTTGAGGCAATGGACAAGAACACAAGGGCCAGTTTGGCTGTAAGTGATAAAGCACTTCAAAAAGATCTGAAGGCTGTGAGGCCTGGTTACAGGTATTTACTAGAGGATCTTTACACTAATATTTTTCTTGCCTTCATTTCAGTTCATCTGCTATTTAAGTTGCAAAGATCAAAGCTGCGTTCGAGCAAGCACACGTGGACTAAAGTAAATAGCAGGACCTAGTACACCTCTTCCCAGTGAATAAACACTCTTTCCTCTCTGAACATTTTCAAGCATACCTCTCAGGCCTGGAATGCAAAATATTTCACATTAGCTGTGGGTGTTTCCACTGCTTTCGATATTTGGGAACTTGGAACAAATGCTTATTTAGAAGTGGACAGACCTGGGTACAAACGTGCTCTTTGTGAAGGCAGTTGCCGCTGTGGTGTTTGGAGAGAAATTCTCCTGAGATTGGAGGACATGCAATTGTTTGTCCAGACCCCAAGGAACAGCTCTCATTCTCCTCACATGAAATGTCAGTCTCATGGGCTGGGACAGGGAGATCTTTGGAGGCCTGGAGGGCAGCAAGACTAACAAGATGCTTGGCAGATGCACAGGAACATTCTTCTTGATGAGGTTTAAGTTGCACAGGGTGGTAGCTTTGGGTTTGGTGGGGTTTGCAAAGGCTGTCAACCAGCACGGTGGATTCTGCTGTGTAAGGGAAAGAGGCAGCCCCAGCTTTGGCATGGCAGCACCTGCTGGAGGAGGCTGATCATGTCTGAGGTGGGAGAAGGGCAACTGTAATGTCTTTTACCTTTACAAGAATCAGCTGTGTCTGTGAGAAGAGGAGGAAGAGAAATGGCGAAATGATAATTTGACAGTTAGTAACATGTTGTTTGCTGGGCTCAGTGTGCATTTCAGCATGGCAGAGGTGCCGAGGTGGGTGGCCTGATTACGTGTCTAGCTCTTTGCCTGGAAGATATTGGGAGGTGGCATCCCAGAGCTGCTTGTAAATGCTTTTTGTCTGTTGGAAAAGCAGATGTTGTATTGCACAGAGGGGTTAAAGGACTCTGCTGTGCCTGTAGCATGCCTTGTGTGCTGCCTTGCCTGAAAGAAGCGATCATGCTGCTGGACATGGAAGGATTTGTTCTCTGGGGGAGACCTGACAAGGAAGGGGTAGGGGTGCTGCAGGTTTTCAGGCTTTTCATGTGGCTGCTGCTAGAGCAGTGGCCATTCCCTGGGCTTTGTCATGGTGTGGAGGCTCTGCACATGGCTCACATCTTGTTCCTGATGTCCTTGTGAGCTTTCAGCGGTCCAGAAACTTTGGGCTGTGGTTTTTAGGGAGATTGTTCAGAGGGAGTTGCAAGTAAGGTAAAACCTTTTTCTTGCTTCCTAATAACACTGTTGAACCACAGCATATGGAAGCAAGCACATGGATTTTTGATTCTGGAGGATATGGCCTTTTCAGAGTCCTGCACTTCCACCTCTTTCATCCTGCCAGACACTGTCAGCATCTGCTGTGCTGTGTTGATGAGCTGTCAGCTCTCTCCTTCTTCTTGCCTATCACAGTGGCTGCTTTCCTGCACTGCTGTTGGGTGTTTTGGGAAGGAGCAGTGTCAGGTCACCTCTGAAGTCACACAGGACCAGCAAATCCACCTTTGTATTGCAGTGGGAAGTGTTGATTTTGCCTTTTGGTTTAGACTGGACAGCTGGTGTGCCTAAAAAAGGACCAGACTGAAGGAAGGATCATCTTTGTGGAGAACACCATCTCCTGTTTCACTCTTCCTGTGCCTTCTGAATATATCACTGTGCTTGCCGTAGGAAGGAAAAGAGGTTTGCAAGGCATGTCTTTATATGAATGTAGGTTGGTTTGGGAACTAGAACAGTCCTTGCAGGAGGCACACAGGTGCCTGTAGTCTCAGGGAGTGAAGCACTGCAAGATCAGTTGTTTGGGGTCCCTTCTGGAAATGGGTGAAGGAGAAGGGCGAAGGCTGGTTGTAGTGAAGCTCCTGTGGGCTCTTGAGGTTGGAGGCATATTCAGTGTTTTAAGCAGCTGCAGCAGTCCAGTCCAGGCTATGGATCCAGGCGCTGCTTGAATAGAGGTTGAATGGGTTTGTCCAGCGTTTCCTATTGCCTCTGCCTTCTTTGGCAGGTTGCAACACAGTGAGGATGAACCCATGCCACCCAGTCAAGGCAAGGACTCCATTTCTGGTCATTCCTTTGTTCCAGGGAAATACTTGGCAGTAAGCACTGTTCTGTGTTTACCTGTGTCTCCTTTTAATCTGTGCAGCTCTTGCTGAGTAGCTGTGGAAGATCTTCAAGCCAAAACACAAGTGGTCTTTGTTTTAAAGCATCAATTTGTGTTGGCAGCCAGGTCTGCAGTGCATGTGCTTTTCATTGACTGCTGCTTCAGCTCTGTTTCTCACTCCTGCCAGCTCTTTTTTAAACTTCATACAGAGATGTTTTTCCTTAGCTTAAAAGGCTGACCTGTACAGTACTTCTAGTCTTAACTTAAGCCTTGCCTTTTTCAGGGAAGTAGTCTCTGTCTGGTCACAGAATAGACTGCTTACCTCTGCTTTGAGAGATAACTAATACACGCTGTCTGATCAGCAAAGAGAGAGGCAAGGGGAGAGTTCAGAGTAGTTTGCAAGTTTCTGAAAGCCTGGTCTGTGTGCCTGGGATGAGGAGTTTTGGTGTGCCTGCCCAGCTCTGACTTTTCCCAGGCTTGCTTGTCTTAGCAGTTTGGGAAAGTTGATGGGTGGGTGCTATTTTGATACTCTTTGCAGACTGTTACTGCCTGGGGCTGCTCCTTTTATTTGATCAGCTTTCAAAAATCCATCCTCTATTCTCCAGTTTTGACCTTCTGAAATTGTTCTGCAAGGGCTTCTCTTGCAAATGCATTCTAATCCTTAAAAATTGTAAGTGCCATCCAGGCAAGGCCCGTGTTGTAATTAAAACATTTCTACTGGTAGTGAACAGGTCAATGCTGAGGTGTTCAGGTGCCCCAGAGAGCAGAATGAAAACCATGCAGGTCCAGCTGTGGAATTCAGGATGGAACAGTGAGGAGCACTCGTGAACTCCTGTCTCCCCGCACAGGGGGTGCGCACAGGTTGTGTGTCAGGAGAGGAGGCATGGTTGGTATTAACTAATTATTCCTCCTGTGAGATGGTGCTTGCCAGTGGGCTGCCACTGGCCTGTCTTCTCCCTGTGAAATTAGGCTCTGACTTGAATGGAGCAGGCAGGGATTTTGGCATCCATGAACTGGAGTGTGCACAGGGCCCCTGAGCATGCGTGAATTGAATCCACCACTGTCAGGTGGTCTGCACCTCTGTGAGGTTGGGATGTCTTGGATTCATGGTTGTATTGTGCAAGATGATGAATGAAGAAAACTGATACGAGCAGATTCCTGTCTGGAAGGTGGTGTGACACATTTGATTTCAGGCCATGAACCATCCCTCTCTGGAAAACAAGATGTTGCATGCTGGGAGAAAGCAATGATGTAGGGTTGCTGCCTATGCTGGGGCGCGGTGCGGAAAGGGGCTGGGGTTTAAATGAGTGAGGATTACAAGTCTCTTTGTATTTCAGCCCCTGGTTGACCTGTCTTCGTTTCCTTGGTGACTTATGTCCTATAAGACAGCAGTGGCCATGAGTGCTGTGCTCAGACCTCCGTGCTAATGACCAAGATGTTTGTAGCTCTAAGATGACAGGCTTTGTAACTTTTCCTCTCCTGTGATGCTGTTGTGAAATGAGGTTTCTCCCAGCAGCAGGATTTTACATCTTGATGCAGCTCAGGCCACCCTGAAGAGCAACCAAGGCTGCACCCTACTGCTGTCGATTTGGGCAGACTGGCAGGTTGGCTCTGTCCTCCGTCACCCCAGAAGAAAGCCAGACAGGTCTGTCCCAAGAGCCATGGCATGTGGAGGCCAAGTCTCATTCTGGCTGCGGAGGGAATGCTCGTGTGCCTCTGGGCAGCTCTGAGGGGGCTGTCCTTTCTGTGAGTGATGCTGGCACAAGATAGGCATGGTATTGCTTAAGACCTGCTATAAACGCTCTCCTCGTTGCAGTTGCTCATTGGCTTCTTTGGGAGCACAAAGGAAGCCTTTGATTCAAACCATACAGTGGCTGTCCAAATGGTTAAGGGCAGGACAAGCTGCGGCTTGCAAGTGCCTTTATTGCTCTCCACTGCAGCGTGCCTTGGTGTATGTCCTGGCTCTGCTGGGGCAGCCCATCACTCCTGTGGCACGGAGCTGCTCCATGCTGCTGGCTCTGTTGAGGTTGCTGGCAGTGCCTGGACCACTGGGAAGCTTTCATGGGAGAAAAGATTATGGATTTTGTCTTTCCTAGCAAAGAGAAGATGAGAGAGAATAAAGCCAGACAATCTTGTAGGGTGCCACAAAGGGCAGTGCATCCGGTTCTCCTTATCCATTCATGGGAGCATAGATGGGTCTGTGGTGCTGAGGTCAAGGCAGGCAGTTGCCTCTGCAGGGGGACCAACACCAAAAGTCTCCTTCAGCGGTTGCAAGAATTGTGCAAATTGTCTTGGACCAAAAAACCCCAAAGCTTCTCATGAGTAACTTGTTCTTTGTTCCTGTCCATCCGTATGGCCTGGCATAAACACCATGAGCCTGCCACACATCTGAGCACCTGGCAGGTGCTATGGGAGTGGCCAGTTCCCAGGCTGAGACTTCTTCTGTAGCAGTGAGATCTTGTTCTGTGATCATTCTTTCTTCCAGCTAGGTTTGAACACTTCTTTATCCACCATATTCCAAACAAAAGCTGAGCAATAAAGGCAACACATCTGATTTTTTTTTTCCTCCGTTAACTCCTGATGGCTCTTCCTGCATGTTATGTGTGTGCTTACAGCCTTCAGATGTGTAAGTGGAGGAGCTACTTGCTGGGCCCCCACCAGCACTGACCCTCCTGCCCCAGTCGTGCCTGTGTCTTGCTGCCTTTTTCTGGCTCAAGTGCAGCTGTTCCTTTTCCAGCTGTGCCTCCTATCTCCACCTCTTCCTGATTCCTCTTCTGTAGCCAGACCTGCCATGGCATGCCACACGCCCCCTTCTCACACTTTGCTGTTGCTTGGTTTCTCTCCAGTGCCTGCCTCTGGGCACTGCTGTTTTGCCAGGTGTGGCTGTGGCTTCCTCCTGCCATCTTGAGATTGCCTTTGTCTCCTTGAGCCAGGCCTCCAGTTCACAGCAGGTGGTGAGAAATCAGAGCAGAGCTGGGGCAGGGCTGCTGAGATGTTCAGGTGGTTCTTGGAAATCATGAGGCTTTCTGGATAAGGATTCTTCCGCTCAGCTGAAGAAAAGTCTCAAAGCCATGGGGCCTGAAGCGGAAAGCATTAATCTGAATGGTTAACATAAGGAAATAATGAAGAACGTCATACTGGGCATCCTTCACCATCATATTTTGTTTCTGTGGCCTTGCTGGGATTTTGGCCTGCCTCTCACTGGCTGGAGATGCATTCTTGCAGATAAAGGTCTGCCATGAGTTTGGTGGAGCAATCCTTTCTACCTGGGTTGCTGAGTGGCCACATTGAGCAACCAGGCACCTGCAGGTAACTCAGCACAGCTTCTTGCTCTCCAGGACCTGGTTGTTGAGTGTCTGTTGCCACTGTTTGTGTGCTTCCTTGGCACTTGGTTGCATAGGATGTCCAGATACTCTTTGCTCTGGTGGCTTTGTAACTGTCCAGTAAGAACTATTTGTTCTCCAGATGTATTGGAAATCAGCTTTTCTGCTGCAATGGAGAAAAGCACTTACTTTTCAAGGAGATCTGGCTAGTATGAATTTCTGTCTCAGTGAGTCTGTTACAGCCTTTCTTTAATTTGACACCGGGGCTTTGCATTAGATTTATGTGTAGCAAACATTCCGCCTAGTTATTGATTTGTAAAATATTCCAGAAAGTGCTCTGCTGCATAGTCTTCTCACTCAGTGACTTTTTTCCATTTTTAGCTGAGATAATGTAGCAATGTCTCATAGAGAAGCTACCTCTTAATTAATCTTTCATGAGCAGAAGAAATATTAGCTTCTCCATCTGCTTTCTTATTTTCGTGGCTTTTAATATAGATTCATAAATGGCTTTAATGAAAATAAACAAGGAACTGTTCTTTTCTGTGCCCTCTTTTGCTTTCAGAGGTGATACTGCAGGTCCAGCCTCCCTGGTGATATTTTTCCCAGGAGGTAGGTTCTGGACAACAGTGCTTCTCTGCACAATCGTACATGATGATTGTGAAATGGGGCTGATCTTCAGCTTTCTAACAATGAAAAGAGGAGGATCTAGGAGAAATCTACGGACCTGTAGGATATAGCTGGAGATAGATACGGGGAGGTGTGCATGATGCTTTGTAGCCAGGAGGAAGCCGGTGGCACACAGATGGAAAATGGACGTGCAGCACACAGCAGGCAGTGTTTATGAACGAGTGTTCCTGAAACACTCGTGAGGGTTGGCACAGAAATTACATGAACCCAGCGGGAAGCCCTGGGCAACCAGTCCATCCTCCTCAAGCTTCAGAGGCAGCCAGAGGTCAAAACCCAGCAGTACAGAGCCCATATAAACAGAAGGGGCACCAGTGCAACTGATGATGGAGTGAGGCCTATTTCAGATGTCTCCTCAGTGCCAGTTTCACAGCAGTTTTTAGTTTGCAGCACTGTCGTGGCTGCTAGGAAAAGTGAGTGCCTCGCCTGGGAGCTTCTTTGCTTCCTGTGGGTGGGGAGGAAGCAGTTTAAACCTTCAGTAGACCAAGAGGTGAAGCAGGATGCTCCAGAGACTCGCCTCGAGTGAGACCCACGACACAGCTATGCTCTGTGGGGAGCCCAGCAGTAGGATTGCCCCTGATCTAGTGTTGTATTGTGGCATTTCCCAGTCTCCATGACTTCTCCTAGTTCCTGGGAAGGCAGAGTGGCTGGGTGCGTGCTTGTGGGTGGGCTATACAGAGGCAGCAGCAGGAAGGAGTACACAACTGAATCCCTGCAGCAGTTGCCAGAGCATGGGTGTCGTTTTCAAGACCATGGCACTGGATGAACCGTTTCTCCCATGAGCTGTAAGCTGTCTGGAGAGCTTGGCCAGCTGGATCTTCATGGCAAATCCATCTGAGTCTCTACAGGCGTATAACTAAGGGAAACTTAGCTGTAAATATACTGACATGACCTGGAGAGAGATTTAAAATATTTATCCTAGAGCGGAGCTTGGGATATAAATAAGCTCCCTGTCTGTTTCCCTGCACGCAAGGCTCAGAAGTGCAGCTGTCCCTTTGTCCCCAGCTCACAGAGTCTTCCTTGGGACCAGCAAGTTGCTTATGGGTGGGCTTGAAGTCCATACAGTGTAAACATATAGCTGTCAGCAAAATGGAGAGGGTATTTACAGTAGTGTAGATGTGAATTTTCTATTTCAACTTCTGTCCCATCGTTACCCCTACAGCTGCTGGCCCTGCTCTGTTGCTCTCGGGGTGTTTGTGGAGTTCTCTGGTGAGCCGTATCTTGGGGGCTGCTGGGCAGGATTGTAACCCTCTCACTTGTCCCCCTGAGCAAACTAGATTTGCAAGATGTCCAGACCAAGCGTACCCAAAGGGAAGCACAAGTTTGGGTGGTACGGGGGAGGTTTTCTTCCTTCCAGTGGATTTGGTGGCAGCACGCAGAGAAACAGCTCTTTCAGTGGCAAATATGCTTCATTCTCCAGCAAACAGTCCTGGGACGGCAAGGAGGGCTTGCTGGCAGGAGTGCCCTGTGCCCAGTGCAGCCTTGGCGACCTTGCTGCATGGAGAGGAGCTGGCTCTGAGCAGCAGCTTTGTCTTCGATGGTGCGTTGCTGAAGCAGCTGGCTTTGCTTGCAGGCCTCGTGTGCATGCTGCTCCTCTTTGCACTGCTTCCCTTGCCCTGGCCTCTTCCCACCCCCACCCCCACGCCCTTTTGTCTTTACAGCCCGAGCTTCCATTCTCTGGAGCGGCTGGCTGGGGCTCCTGTTTGCTGAAGGGAAATGCCAGACAGTTTTATGGAGCTTCTTCTGTTTTTTCCCGTCATCTGGAACGGTGTTTCAGCTGGAACAGGAAAAACGCGGAGCCCTGGCCGGGAGCTCCATCCACACACACAGTGCTGGTGTGGGGGAATCCCTCTTGGCTGGGCTTGGGATGGCAGGAACAACATCAGCCTTTGGCCCTCAGCCTGAGTGCAAGGATGTGAAGATGGATTGGCAAGAACTGGTGTGATACCTGGCGGTGCTGGCCCCAGCTGCCACGGGATGAGCTCTGAGCCGCGCAGACCCTGTGGGCGCAGCAACGCGGCCTCGCTGCCACTGGGCCTTGCCTCCAGCCCCGGGGCAAGGAGTGCTGGGCCAGCTCTGTCACAGCTCTTCCCGGCTGGCAAGACCTGCCTGCCTGTTCAATGCTGCCTGGGCTCTCCTCTACCACCAGAGGAGTTTTGCTTAGTAAAAACCTTTGCATTCTCACATGGCCCATGCTTAAATTGTGGGGGAAGCATCATCCTTCAAGGCCACTGCACAGGAAGCATGTGGCTCATCCTGGTTCTGCTTGGCGTCTTTCTACCATGTTTCCTTTAGTGGGAGAAAAGTGCAATACCTCTGCTGTGCTGGCCAGAGAGCTGAGCCTTCAGATCACTGTGTCTTCTGCCAGCAGCAAACATCAAATGTTTATGAAGAAAGCAGGGAATTGCTCAAGGGCTCAGAGCAAGCCTGGGAGAGTCGGTTGGCAAGACCAGTGGGTGCAGCAAGCCTGTCAGTGGTGCTGAGTCGCCCTTGAAACATCTGTGTTTCTCACTGGGGCTTGACAGTGCAGCTGGCAATGTCTGCTCAGGAGCCTTTGGCTGATGCCCCATTAAACATGGTTTCATTGAGCCAGCAGGATCTTCATCTCCTGTGCTGGGCTTGAGGCCTCCTGTCTCACTTGTTTCTCTGTCTCTGTTTATCTGCTACAAAGATAGTGTCCTGGGAGTCCCACGGCCACTGCTGCCTGTGATGCCCAGCAAGTAGCTATGGGTGCACTTAGCCAAAGCGAGCTTCCTTTTCCACAGGCCGGGGGCCAAGTGGTGCTGCCAGCACGCAGCTGTGCCCTGAGTGTTTGGGCAGCAGAAGCAGTGACCTGGCTGCTAACTCTGCCCTGTTCCTCTCCCGGTTCCATGACTGCAGCACTGCGCTCATGGCTTGGGCTTGTTCTCTGGGTTGGTTGCTCAGAAAGGGTATCTGGGCTTCTCTTAGGGGCCTGGGACCACGCAGTGACCCAGAAGCACAGCATCCTTTCCCTGGTGCAGTGTCCTCCAGAGATGCCCATGTCCCCTCTTGCAGCAGGTGCCAGGAGCACGGGCGCAGCAGAGCATGGCTCGGAGCAGTGTCAGCGTGCTCCCAGGGCAGACAGGCAACTCCTGCAGCTCCAAGGCCAGTTGTTCTGGTTCAGCAGCCCCAGCAGTTTCAGGGAGCTGAGGAGCTTGGCTGCCATGGGGAGTTCCCTCTCTTGCTCCAGCTTTTTCCTGTTTGAGTGACGTGCTGAGATGTTGGGAGAAACTGTGGAGCAAAGCTCAGCTCGCAGTTCAGCCCAGACTCATTCTCCATAAAGACCGCTAGCAAATCCCACAGCCTTGGGGACAAACTGTGCAACGTGGTGTCTGCCCCACCAGATCAGGTCAGCCTGCAGTGGGGTGTTGGTTGACAGCAGCCCTGCTTGGCTTGGGAATGAGTAGGAACCTCCCAAAATACTCCCATAGCTCTGTGGCTGCAGAGTGGCACCCCTGTTTGCTCTTCTTGTTCATTGCCAAAATAGCAGCTAGTTGTTATCGCACTTGCCACCCGTCTGTCCCTGACTGCAGAGGGTATCATGACGTCCTGCTGCTTTGGTTTCGCTGCCGTCTGGCTTTGAGCACACAGGAACGCAGGCTCTCTGTTCACTGCTGGTATAAAGGTGAAGGCAGGGAACTCCTATGGCAGAGTTAGGAAACTGAGCTTGGGATGGTCTTGGAAGAAGCAAGTGTTTGGGATGTGTGGCTAGGGAGGGAACTGGGATTCACAGGGTCTGGGCTGGGGAAGTAGGAAGGGCAGCATGAGGAACAGAGGTGGGGAAGCCCCAAACTAGTTTGAACTGGGCGAGTGAGTGAGGTTAGTGCCAGGATAGCCTGGCTATGCTGACACGTGCTGGCAGCTGTTGAGGGTCTGCAGCTGCTTACCTGGGCTCAGTGTCCTTGTGCTGAGCCTTTTTGTTAGTTCTAGTGGCCTTTTCTCCTGCAGCAGATGTGTGAGCCGTACCTGCCTGCCTCAAGATGGAGCTGTGTGCAGCAGAGGCTGCCCTACTGTGTGTGGCAGTGAGCTCTTCCCAGGGCCCAGCTGTACCCCAGCACATCACTGCCAGTGCTGCCTTAGCGTCTGCTTCAGCAATGGATTCACAGTGTTCAAACCCCAGTGGCTTTGTTCTGGTTTCTTGTGATAATTGCTCAGAAACTGGGCTTAGCGTGAGATCCTAGGCCTGGAAGGGTAGGGATACCCCACAGCTTGCAGCCTCTCTGAGCAGTTTTTGGGAGGCTAGTGGGAATTGTGCTAAGTGTTTGCTGCTTTTTCTTTTTTCCTTTTTTTTGGTTTTTTTTGGTTGGGTTGTTGTTGTTGTTTTTGGTTTTCTGGTTTTTTTTTTTCTTTTCTCCAGTCTAAAGCTTGGTTTGAAGGGCAGAATTGGCTTCTCAATATTTGCTTGGTTGTGCTCCGCACAGAAAGCAGTGGAGAGAGGTGCTGTAGGCCCCCTGGAGCAAGCTCAGCGGTGGTGTGCAGGATCACGTCTCTTGCAAATCTGAAATGAACTGCCACAAAAAGCAAAGGTTCAGTGGTCATCTGAGCAGACCCACACTCTCACAGCAGAGCTGGTGGATCCAGGTGTGTGATATGACTGTAGGGGCAAATAGATGATGTTTTCCCAAGTTCCTAATAATTTTGATCCACCCCAGTATGACCTGGAGCTCCTAGGTGCTGGTCCAGTTCCTCCTGGCTCATGAAGCCAAAGCTACTCTAGTGGAGCATTTCTTGGAAATGCTGCTTTGTGCCCATGATTGCTTTCCTGGGTGCAGAGTGAGTTTTTGTTTTTACTTTAGCTGGAATGGGAAAAGATGTAGTTTTAAAAACCTTATATGATGAATGCCCAAAGACTTTCCAGATGTTGGGCTGCTCTCTGTGTTCAGAGCTCCTTGCCTGAATCAAACCATTTCCATCTGGCCTGGTGGTTTACTGCAACTCTACCCATCTGAGAGGCTTTTTCGACTGGAACCTCTTGCATGGAGGAACATGCTGGCTGGAAATAATTTGGAGATGCAAATATCTCTGGCTGTTTGGCTTGGCTGCCGTTCCGGCGGTATCTGCTGAGCAGTGGAAGAGGCCGTGTGTGGAGCAGGCATGCTCCCAGCAGCTGCTTTATGTGGCTGTAGGGGCCGGCTCAGGAGGCAGGGGGTTGCTCGTGTTACTGAGCATTCATGATTTTCCTTGCTTGCTTCTATGGCTTCAGCTAGCGCAAGTGAGCCTGCTGGCTTTGTGTTTGTGACCAGGAAGGGAGGAAAAGCTGACCCATGTGTTGTTCTTGGTTCTGGCATGCCAAAAATCTGCTCTTATATGAGCATGTTCATAATGAACTGTGCCAGGAAACACATGGCTTGCTCAAGACTTGAATGGGAGGTCTGTATGGGGCCCTGTGCTCACTGAGAGCCTCGCAGGGACAAAGAGCAGATGCCGGCGTGCACTGCTTGTTCTGTGGCAGTCTGCATCCTGTGGGCTGCAGTGGATGGGGAGCAGAAGATGGGATCAAGGTACGAAGTGCTTGGCTGATCCAGTGGTGGCAGAGAGGACAGGACAGGAGGCCAGGTGAGTGGTTTGACCTGCCTGCTGCTCTTTGTGGCTCTCCTGCTCTGGAGAGGGCTGGCTTGCTGCTCTGGAGACGTGGCTGTTTACAGTGAAGGCTGAGTTGGAAGGAGCTCAGGCACTGCAGGCAACCAAAGTGCTGCTAATAGCTTGGGATGACAATTGTGGATGGGGATGAGAGAGAATGGAGAGATACATGAAGCCCATTGGGTCCTAGGTATCATGTGGGCAGAGGGGCTGTGCAAGCTGTGCCTGGCGTGGAAGAAAAGGCTGTCAGGGGAGAGTTGCAGTCCTGAGCATTAGCAGCACTTCAGTGTCTTGAGTGTTGCTCCCTTGTAGGAAGTGCTGCCAAGCCTGCATGGGCTGAGCTGCTTCTGAGCAGTGCACACCCAGCACATAAGGAGTTAAACCTGCCTGCAGGCGGTGGAGCCTTGTTCTGACAGAGGGCTCGCAGAGTCCTCTGGACCAGCAAGCTCAGGATGCTCTAGGTCAGTGATTTCGTTGCCCAGCCTTTGGAAGCAAGCCAGGGCTTGAACGCAGAGTTTGCTGCTCTTTGATCCGAGAGGGACTAAAAGCAAAGCCTAAGTGCTGGAGCCATTCCCAAGGACTTGGCAACTGGAGGAATTGCTGTCTGCAGACGATGATGTTTAAGTTGCTCCTAAAGACAAGACCTGTTTGATAACATTTTCTGGGAGCGTGTTATTGAAACCTGTGAGAGGCCAGGACCCCAAGCCCTAACACCATCCCTGCTGTGCTTTCTGTGGCCTTGCGGTGGAGCACAGGTCGTGGTCTCTTCTGAAAATGTGCCTGTTGTTGCCTTTGATACCAGACTTCAGCTATGGCCCAATGTCTTTCTCAGAGAACAAGATAATAAATCGTTCCTGAGTTTGGGACATGGGATCTGCATCTGGGTTTCGGTCTCTTCTGCTCTTTTCCTTCGGGGACTGTCTTTCTTGTGGCCCTTAGCTCTGCCTCTGGGCTTGCAGGGAGCCAAGTCATCCTCCCAGCTGTGGTTCTGGTTTGTTGGTTTTGCTTGGGGTTAGCAGCAGCTAAACATGCTGCTGAGGGATGCAGTGGCAGCTCTGCCTGTGTCTGCCTTGCCTTGTTACAGGTTTACGGAGCTGGGAGTGAGCGCAGCACTGCGATATGAGTGAGTGCATTAGCTCATCCAAATCTTCCTTTTCCTTAGTGGTTTCTCATCAAAGAACAATAGCCTGTATTGCTGCTGGACAAATTGCAGAGGCTTTGTTTCTTCCGTGGTCTGAGCAGTGGCAGGGGCAGAAGCTTAAAGGTCACAGTGTGGATATGGTGGGGTGGTGATGTGTTGGGAATGGATTCCAAGGGGGCTAAAAGCTGTCGCTGCCACCTTGCTTCACTGAGGTTTGCTAACTAGCAGGCACATCCAGAGTTGGTAGCTGAGTTAAAAAGTGGTGAAAGGGTCTCTTAATCCTGGTCTTTCAGTCTGGGTCTGAAGTGCTGCAGCCTGGGGATAGATTTAGGCTACTCCTGTTGTTCACCTCGAGTTAGTGGTGGGGACTAGGGCATCTCTGGCCAGGTCACTCATCTCTCTCCCAGCTGTAATCCCTGGGCTCCATTCTGCAGGAAAGTGCATTGTGTGGTTGCTGCAAGGTGCCCAGGGCCTTCTCTTGGTGAACTGCTGTGCTCCTTGGGTGCTACAAAGGGCCCTGCAGGTTTGGGGAGCCGGGAGGAGCAGGCTTCCCACCTGCGTGCTGCAGCAGTGCCTTCCCAGGGAACACGGCATCTTTGCTAACTATTAATGAAGATGGACAGGGAACAAATGCTTAGCAGTGTGTTCCCGAGCTCTCTGTCTCGTTAGGTGCTGAGCTGGTGGTGTAAATACATTCAGCTCCCACCTCAGGTCTGAGACTTGCACGCTTGTTGTGCAGCCCCAAGAAGAGCTGGCTCCACACTGGGGCTGGGACAGCTGTGAGCTCCTTGTTCTGGCGTGGGAGCATGTGACGTCCACTCTGCTTTGAGAGGCCAGACAGATGCTGGCCAGCCATGTCCTCTGCCAGAACAGCTGGCTGGGCCAATTTTTGCAGCTGCCTGCTTCCATCACATCCTGGTGCTTCTGGGTCTTAGTTTTGTTTCCTCTAAGCCAGATGTCCCCCTCCATAGCTGGGGCAGGGCTGAGGCCTCCTGCCAGCAGTGGAGAAGAGGAAGAGGATGGTTCCCTTTTGGGGAGAAAGGATGGATGCAGTTTGGGTGCTCTGGGCTTTGCTGTCCTGGGCACTGGAGATGAATTGCAGATCCTCTAAACTGCTGTTCCAGGTGCAGAGCATTGAAGGAATTGGCTTGCACATCTGGCTGAGCTGACCCAGGGTGAGTTTTGCTGAAGTGCTCCTGGAAGAAGTCTGTAGAATAATGCTCCTGGGGCCTGGCTGGAGAGTGAGGCTGGGCTACAAGCTGCAGAAGCACCACAGTGCTGGGCTTGCTTTCCAAACCAAGAAACCTTACACTCGCACAAAGCCCTCTCCCGAATCCCATTCCCATGCTTTTAGTTCCTTGTTTGGTTGCAAGCAGCTTTGGGATTACTCATATCCTGTGGTGTCTCAGAGGCTGGTAAACTCTTGAGTACAAAATGAAATGAATCCTTCCTTTTCCCTTACTGTCCTTTGTCCAGAGCTCTTTTAGTTTGGAGGAGCTGGTGCCCAGGAGCTGCACACTGCACTGGGCATGCCTGGATGTGGGCAGTTTGGGGTTGATGGGAGCATGGATGTCCCACAGGGCCGGGGATGTGGAGCATTGCATTGTGCTTCCGGTTGCCTTGCCTGTTGCTTCCCCAGCGGGGCCGTAGGTGAGAGAGGTGACTGTGGGCTCAGCAGGAATCTGAGGCTGTGCAGCAGCTGAAGGCTTTGTGGTTGAGGCCGCATTCCCAAGCGATGTCGTTAAGCAAGGAGACCGTAATTTTCGGATCGTTTCAAGATGTCGGCAGCCTGGCCTGTCAAGCAGGGCAGGAGATGGGCTGCCTGGTCTCCCCAGCTTGCACAGTTGCTCTGCAGTACCCAGGTGGTGTTGGGCTACTAGAGTGTCCCCAGGTGAGCCTATGGGACTGGCACTGAGGCATTAATGCAATGAATGGAAAACCCAGCTTGAGTCAAGGCCTGGCTTGTCGCGTTGCCCCATGTCCTTGCAGCCTGGAAGATGACTGCGAAGATTTGGGCTTGGTGCCATGGCAGGGACTCACCAGGCAGCATCCTTGGTGCTCTCAGTCCTCCTGTGTGGTGCAGAAGGTGGGGTGCCTTTGCTGCCGGGTGTGTCCAGGCTGTGCCAGGACCGCAGACCCTCTTGTTAGCTGCATCCCTAAGTACAGCCTTAGAGAAGGCTAGTCTCCCAAGTGTGGGTCCTGCCACCCCGCACAATTTCTGGCTTTCACCAAAAGCCCGGCACCCAGTGAAGGTCTGCAGTCCATGAGGTTGGAGCCTGTTGCCCGGCTGTGTCCATGGCACAGAGTGGGGGGACAGTGTCCAGCTTCCGAGGGTGAGCACTGAGATACAGGGCTGAGCAGTTTGCTGCTAACTCCTTCCCCCAGAGCCCTACAATGTCTATCTAGGGTATACCAAACCTGGTGCTTCTCAGGTGGGAAAAGGATGTGAGATCCCCCAAAATTTCAGCCCGTTTCCCTATGCTAGCCTCTAGCTCTGCCATGGCTCCCTCAGATCCTTATTATTCTTTTGGTGCGTTTTCTTACAGCTCTGGCTGATGAAAGGAGCAACACTGATGTATCTCACTCTTCTAGCTCTGGAGAATGGTCCCAAAGACATTCCCAGTCCATGCTGAGTCTGCTGCCACATCACTGCATTAATACTGTGGCAGCCTTCAAGGGGGTTGGCTACCTTGGGGCCGGGTCTCCTTTGCCAGAGGTGTGGAGAGTCCTTTGCTTCCTGGCAATCCCATAGGATTGGAAACTTACTCTGCAGAGCTGCAGACAGCAGCGACTGGCTTCATAGGGTTGCTCACAAGTCTGTCCTGGATATGGCTTTGTCAATTTTGTCACCCTGAAATGCTCTGCATGTGCTCAGGCTGAAGTCCGGCAATGGCCGAGTCCTGGGGACATCCCAAGACAAAAAATTGAATTGAGATACGCTTGTTAGAAACTAGGACTGGTAATGCAGATATATTAGTGTCACTGTTTTTACTGGGAAGCTGCTATTTGCCTCCTTAAATAAATGAAATGAGTTTTGAGCAGGGGGTAGCACTGCTTGAAGGATGCTGTGTTCCTGCACTCGGATCTTTGCCGTAAGTATGATCTCAGAGCCAGGATGGGATTTGAGCCTGCTCTTCTCTCCATCCTTGTGCATCCTGCTAGTCCATGTCCCCTCCCTGCAGATGATTTGCTTTGTGGTGTGTGGGAATGATACCCTGAGGACCTGTAGGTACTAGTTCAGCTTCCCTACACAATTCAATTAACCTTTATCTATTACCTCGACAGGAGGGTTTTGCATTTCAATTAAGTATCCTCTGGATAGCACACCACTGGGTGTTTTCAAGTGTGCTGCATTTCAAACATGTTTATCTAATCTGGCTGAAGCTTTCCTGAAAAGCTTTCTGTAGCCACAGTTGAGAAGGTTTTAGGCCAGAAACATGTGTGGAGGGCTTCTTTTTCTCCCAGCCAGGGGTGGCTTTTGTCACATGCATATGCAACGGCCGGGTTTTTGCCAGCACACACGTTTGGGACTGCTCCGTGCTGGCATTGGCTTTGCAGGACTGTGGCTGGTCCAGCTGTGTTGCTGGGGGAGAGCTCTGTACTGGCTCGGTCTTGCTAAGGCTGATGTGGTGTTGCTGGATAGTTTTTGGGGTGACTCTCACTAAGGGAAGAGAGTCATTTTGCTTCGTTCAGCAGCTCCCAGCAATGTGTCCCAGCCCAGATGAGCTCATGAAACCACAGCAGAAGCTGTTGGGAAGGTGTCCAGTCTGAGCTGGGGTTGCCTTTGCTCTCTCCTCTGGGGCAGCCTCCAGTGGCTGAGCTGCACATGGCTGTGGCTCTGCCACACAGGAGAGCTGGGAGGTCCTCCAGCTGCTGAGTGGAACAAAGAGAGTCATTTTCTTCTTTATTCAGCACAGGTGGAGATTGTTGGCTTTATACAGGTTTTACCCAAACTCTGGCATAATGGCATCCCACACAGTAGTCCTTTCCTTAGACAGCTTCTTTGAGCCTCTATCCCAAAAGCCCAGGAGGTGGAGGGGGAATGTATGGACCCTGCTGACTGCTGTACAACCCTGGAACAGCTGTACAACCCTGGCCCAGGGTTGTACAGCTGTTCCAGGCAAGTGCAGCAGTTCCCGTCTCCGATCGCTGGGCCCTGGCGCTCTGGATTGAAGTACTGTGAAAAGCTGTGTCCAGCTCTGGGCTTCTGATGTCTTCCAACCCAAAACTGTCTGGACCACATCTAGCTGCTCCTGGTCTTTCCTTGCAGCCCAAACCTGATACATGGTTGGGACAGTGGTTTCCAGCATGTATAGCCAGTTCATCAATGGCAGCTGGGATGCTATTGTCAAAACAAAACACAAGTTTATGGCTCTCGCTGCTCTTTAACACTTGTTTATCCCAGTTTGCCTTAACACCTGTGCTCATGAAATGTTCGTCACAGGGATCTTGCTTGAGCTGAAATGGTTGTGTCCATTTCCCCAGCATGGAAAACAACATCACCACTAGTTCTGCTGTTTCACCAGGGAGCTGGATCCCAGTGTTTCCTGACACCTGGTTAAATCCCTGCTTCCCATGTGGGACTTGTGCCAAGCCTTCATCGTGTCCTCTGTCCACAGAGCCACATCCTCCTGCCTGGACATGGGGGATGCTGAAGCAGCAGGATGCATGTGATGAGGCAGCTAAAGCTCTCAGATGATCAGTGCTGATTAAAGTGCAGTTGTGCTGTCAGTGGTGGGGTGAAAGCAGTTCTGCTGCTTTTCAGTGTTATATTGGTAATGCTAATCATTTAATGCTAGAAGCACATATAATTTAAAATATAATATCTTAATACCCTAATGGTGTACACCTTCAGAGAGAGGTGCCTCGTCACAAACTCCAGCACTAGCATGACCAGTAGGCTGACACTCCAAGAGCAGAACAAATCCTTCTATTCATGAGCTTTATGCACCCTGCCACTTTGCACGTGCTTTGTACTGTACAGGTGTGGTTTGAGGGACATACTCCTGAGGTATATCTGGGGAAAATAACAAACCTGCCTCCTGTAGGTTCAAACCTGAGTGGATTTGACTGTTCTGTTTGCCTTTCCTCCTGCCTGTCTGACCCAGCGGCCTGTTCTGGTGTGAGCTCAGCTCCTGATGCTCTGGAGCTTTTATGCTATTGAGCACATGGCTGTATTTAAGTGAGGTTGGGTGGTTGCTGCCTTGCTGAGTACTCTCAGTGAGACAGATCTGATGTGACACATGTTCCTGCACGTTGTATCACCTTGAGGCAGGTGTTCATCTCGTGTTCATGAGACAGCTGTCAGACTGATGGATAGTTCCTATCTTCAGGGGAGGTGTAAGGCAACTGGCCATGGAAACTTCACTGGACATGCTGACCATTGGAGCACAGCATGTTGATGAGACTTGGCTCAGTATGAGACCCAGGAAAATGGGACTTCAGTCACTGTCTGCAGCTCTGTCACGCAGGCCACAGGGATCAGTCTGTGGCTACTCCTGGTGATCTTAAGTTCTATGGGTGCTGTTGACGAGTGATGTCAACCCAAGAGCTGTGGGGCTTCACCTGGCTGAGGGCAGTCCTCAGGGGATGTTTCCTGCACACCAGAGTTAGTGGCTCGATGGGATGCTGAAGGTAGAAAGCCAGGCTGCAGTGACGTCCACATCCTAGACCCTGCGGAATGTCGTTGTGCACTGCTATTCCTGTGACCTCCCAACTTCTTGTTGCCTCCTTCCCAATGGCTTTTTTGGGGTGACTGAAAATTAGTATTGTACCCACAGTCGCACCTTGCAAAGGCTGCAGGCAGGAAAGACCTCTGGGCTCTGGACCACAGTTTGGTGTGTCCCAGTGTCTTTGGGAAGAGGCTTCTGTGGTTTTCGCAGTGGGAGGACTTTGTTGCTCTCTCTGGCTGGACTACGGGGAAGGGGTTTTAGCAGATACTGGCCAAGGTGCACCTGCTCCTGGCTGATGTGTTTGGAGCTGGGGGACTGGAGCCTCATCCTATTTGAGTGCCTGTGTCTGTGCCTTGCTGGTGGTGTGAGTGGGGGAGCTCAGGCCAGCCCTGCAGGAAATGTGTGGCTGACACCGGGGTGCCCGTGAGCAGCATTGCTTGACCCCTGCACTGTGTAGCAGGCTCCAAAGGCTTTCCAGCATGGGAAGGGCTCTTGTGGCTTTCTGGAATTTGGTGATCTTCAAAACATCTCTTTTGGAAAAGGATTCCTTACCCCTAGGTCTGGCTGACTGAGATGTGTTGCCGAATTGTATCTCTTCACCAGGCTTTTATACAAACGCCAGGTAGGAGGATGTGGCTGAGTGTCCAAAGAGAAACTGCCTTTCAGCTGGACTTGGATCCTGCTCATGTAACTTGTCCAGGCAACCACTTTCTGAAGCTGTTTCTCTTGCAGTGATGGGAACAGGCTGTTTTGACCACGTTCTTGTTTGTCTTCATTCTAAGATGCTCGAAATCTGCCTGGCTTGGCCCCTTTCCCTTCAGAGCATGGTGCTGAGAACAGAGTCCAAGAGCCATCGTCGTGTGCTGAATTGCCCTTTGTCTGCTTCCCTTGCTTTTCCAGCTGGTAGCCGGAGCAGAGCGCCTGCACAGCTGGCTGTGGGCAGGCAGCAGCCAGATCTGGGAATGTCCCTCAGCAGCCACGCCTGGGAAGCACTGGCTGCTCTGTCCCCAGGACCCTGAGCTCTTGGGTGGGCGTTAGTGTGTCAAGGAGGGCTTTTTGGGGTTTCCATCACTGTAGAGAGATGCCTCCAGCCCCTCAGGCCACAACCAGACCCCAAGGACAACTACTGAATTTGTTGTTTCCACTTCTACGTGCGAGTGGGCTGAGTCACCAGCACAAGTTTGTGGTGTCCCTGTTGCATCCTCCTGTGCTATGTTCCAGCAGCTGCTGTGTTTATTCACATAGATAATTCTTGTTCCACTCCAGTGTTTCTCTGGGTAATTGCTGGGGATGTGGAGGTGAGACAGAGGCATAGTCTCGAGGACAGGGACTTTGAGGAAAACCTTGAAACAGTCTTATGGGGATTTCTGATCAGTGGCAATCTTGATGCAAGGCTGTAAGTTAGGATGCATCCCAAAAAACAGGACAAGAAGCGCTCAAAGAAACATTTGAACTGCCCAGGAAGCTGCTTGCTCTCCAGGGTTTTGGTGACTGGCTTCCTGGCTGATACACTGCAAGACATCTCTCTGTTTAGGCTGGAAGTGTGACACTCAGTAGTGGGTCATGGGAGCTCCCTCTTAATGCCTCTGTCCCCAGGGAGCAGAGGGCTCTCCTTGGCTGTGGCAAGCTCAGGCACCCCTGTTCCAGTGATTGCTGCAGACAGGCTTAAAGCAGCTGTGCTGGTATTCGAGCACAGATCTGTTAAAACTCTGGATTAGTTTTGACAGATGTGCTTTGGGATATGTTTCTCCTAACATGGCTCTGACTGTCTGGAGACCCTTGAGAACAACACATGCTTACCTGATCCATTCTCGTCCTTCCCTTACTCTAAACATGCCCTCCCTTCTCTGTCTTGCAGCCGTGGGGACTCAGGCAAGCATCCTTTTCACCAAAGAGCCGTACTCCCAGGATGCCCTGCACGGCCGCAGCGCCATCCTCCGCTGCGAGGTGAAGGAGCCAGCGGACGTGGAGTTCAAGTGGCTGCAGAACGGGCTTCCCGTTCAGGACACGGAGCAGCGCTTCAAGGAAGGCAGCAACCTCCAGTTTGCTGCCGTGGATCGGCACCGAGATGCCGGGGTCTTCCAGTGCCTGGCGAGGAACGTGCTCACCGGGGAGGAGGCACGCACAGCCAACGCGTCCTTTAACATCAAGTGTGAGTGTAGAGTGAAGGCAGCCAGGCACACACTGCAGCCTGGTGCTGCCCACTGTGCACAGGGAAAAGCACTCTCTTGGGAGGGCCCGAGGCTGGAAACAGTTTTTCCAGGGTGTCTGCTAATGCTTGTGTGGGTCAGACAGGAATCGGACAGCTTGGGCTGCTCAAGTAGTATTCCTCTTCAGCTGCCATGTCCATCCTACCCTGTAGATGTCTTGTGTCTTCTGGTGTCCCTGAGACTGTCAGAGATGCTTTCTCCTGCCACCTTTCCGATTTGTGCATATGAAACTGGGACATTACTGCAGCAAGTGTGTCCTGGGCACTGCAGGTCCTTTCAGAACTCACCTTAAGCCTCAGAGAACAGCTGCACAGGGCAAAGTGGGATCTTTGCAGTGTGGGTGTCTCTTTACTCCACGCTGGTTTGAGGGCATATGTATCTCTAAGCATGCTTGCACCCTTGCTGCCTCCTCTGGTTATCGGTGAGTCACCAGTAACCACCACCTGAGCTCTGCGGGTTTGGAGAGCCAGCTGTGTTGGTATTCTTTGATCCCACAGGGATTGAGACAGGCAGTGTGGTTCTGAAGCAGCCGGCCAGCGTAGCTGAGATCCAGCCTTCCTCCACAGTGGTGCTGCGGTGTCACATCGATGGCCACCCACGGTAAGGGTTGCCTCCTGAGGAGTGGACCCTGCCAGGGGCCCCTGCACCTTGGCTGTGTGGTCTCTCTCTCTCTCTCTCTATCCCCTTCCCTCTCCCCCGCCACCTTTTTCTTTCTCCTCCTCCCCCACCTCCCCTCCTCTCTCCCGCAAGAATTCAGTAGAGTCAGGGAAGGCGAAAGTCAGGATTGAGCCTGTGGCTGAGCACCGTGGGAGAAGGCAAACGGCTTCCCCAGAGCCGCGTAGCGAGGAGCACAGTAAGGATGGGCTGTCACAGTCCAGTTGCTGAGCTGCTTGGTGTGCTGCAGTCACTCTCCGTCGCTTCCCAGTCGTGTCCCGTCCACTTGGCTGCATGTCTCATGGCTTCGTGTCTGTGTCGGGGCCAGCAGCGGGGACGGAGAGCCAGGGAAATGGGCCATCTCTGGGCTGTCTCCTCCGCACACCTGCCCTCGGGGGAGCCCTGACGGTGCCGTGCCCCTGGTCACCTGCTTGCCCCTGTCTTGCAGCCCCATGTGGCAGTGGTTTCGGGATGGTAGCCCCCTCCCGGAGGGCCACAGCACCTACTCTGTCAGCAACAAGGAGAGGACGCTGACCCTGCAGAGCGCCAGCCCCGATGACAACGGGCTCTACTACTGCTGCGCCCGCAGTGCCGTCGGCTTCGTCTGCAGCCAGAACAACTTCACGATCAATGTCATCGGTGAGTTGTGTCCCAGCTGTCCCACTGCCCTGCTCACAGCCTCCCCTCTGCTGCAGGGGAACTGTCAGGCTAGCGTGACTTTTCTCTGTGCAAAGCCTCTGGGCAGAGACGGACCTGACAAATCCTGGCCAGGCTGGAATCCAGCTCTGTCTGTGGGTTTTAATTTGTCTCTGTGTCTTTCTGGAGCAGATTTATGGTGTCTTCTCTTGTAATGAAGCACCCTGGATGCTGTAGGTGCTTCTGGTTTTGCTAATATCATGCTATGTGGGTAGATGCCCTGTTGGCCTTTGGAGGCAACACTCAAGGAGGGCAAGAATTGTTGACATTAGAGGAGTATTTGGAATTGGACAAGGGAATTTGCAGTCCAGTGATAGCTTTGATCTGTTTGCTAGGAACCAGGGTGCTCAGGGCCTTGCTGGAAGCAGAAGGAGTTTTCCCCCAAGCAGCTCCCACATGCATTCCTGGGCTCTGAGTCCGTAACTCCAGCTGTGCTGGCGTGTCTGCCTCCTTCGGGCTCGCGGGGTGCACCCAGCTCTTCTTTGAGCTTTCCCCAGAGCACTGGTGTGGGGACACCACAGGCCCCACTGTTCCTCTCACTCTCTTGTGGTCTCTGCCGTTGCAGACGAGAGCTTTCCTCAGGCAGTGATCGTCCCACAGGACCTCATCGTGACCAAGAATGAAGAGGCCATGTTTGACTGCCAGTTTGCAGCTGTGCCCCCTCCCACGCAGGAATGGCTCTTTGAAGACAACCCCATCACCAACAGATCCAAGTAATAGGGACCCCAGTGATGTGGGCAGGGCTGGGAGGAGAGGGGCACTGTGTTCCAGAAGAGAGAGGTCAAACCCTGTCTGTTCATGAGGGCAAGCATGCAACATCAGAGTGGCCGTGGGGATCGGTTTCTCAGCTTGGCTGGCTTGGGTTTAGCAGGGACTTGGTCCTTGTGCATGGCATTTACTTGAGCAGGACTCAGGGTGCAGTTTGTCCTCAAACAAGTCTGTGGGGCTGTCAGTTCTAGATGCCCATGCATGATGGCCCCACAGTTAGAGAGGTCTCTCAGCCCCAGATGTGGTGATTCTATGGAGCCAGGGAAGCTCAAGCTCCAGACACCCACTTGGGGCAATTCACAGTCAGGGATGTGTCCCAGTACCAGATGCCAACACGTGGTGATCTCTAGACGTGGGAACGCCTCCCAGCCCCCAACATCTGCATTGCAATCACTGGGCCCATGGCTCGCTTGCACTTCCACATCCAACTGTATGCTGATCCCCAGAGCCAGGAGTGTTTCTGAGCCCCAGATAGCCCAAGCATGGGGCAGTCTGCAGAGCAGGGACGGTGATCCTGGAGCCGGGATGCGTCTCCACCAGATTCTGGAAGGCAAGCAGTGCCATCTGGGTGCCGGGTGCCCTCGGCCTGGCAGCCCCCGGGCGCCACCTTGTGTCCCCTGCACCCTCTCCTGGCTCTGTGTGCTCTCAGAACTGGCTCGTGCTTTGTGGTGCATTTTTTGGTGGGAGCCAGCTCTTCACCAAGAAAAAGACTTCTATGAGCTCATTTCCTCCATGAAGAATGTGTCCCAACCATCTCCGTGTTTATGTGTGGTGGGAAGCTTTGGCTTGGCACCCTCGTGGTTTCACGGGCTCATGCAGGACATTTCAGCGCTGTAGCTCTGGCCCATGTCCTGCAGAGATGCCCACTGAGCCTTTCCTCTCCCCACGTGCCCAGGACCACCGTGTTTGCCAACGGCTCCCTGCTGATCACCCAGGTGAGGGCTCGCAGCACCGGTGTCTATAAGTGCGTTGGCCGTGGGCAGAGGGGGAAAACTCTTGTGCTGAAGGCAACTCTGCGGCTGGCAGGTGAGGTCCTGGGGCTGGTGACAGGGTGGGCAGTGGGTCCCAGAGCTCCCGTGTCACTCTGGAGCTATGTGACAATGTAGCAATGGGTCAGTACATGCAATGGTTCATCCTTGCTGCCTGGTTGAGGGGAGCAAACACAGTTTGTGTGCTCTCTCCTTTAAATGGTGTCTCCCATGTGAATGATGCTGCTGGTGGGTTGGCTACACGTTCCTGCCCTCTTTGAGCCCTGTTGTCTCTTGTTTCTCTCAGAGATCGAAGACATGGCACCTTTCTCCCCAAAGGTGTTGACAGCGAACCAGGGGCATCGCGTGTCTTGCACTGCCCCACAGGGCATACCCACACCCCAGGTCTGGTGGGAGAGAAACCAGGAACGAGTTCCCACTGCTGGCAGGGTGTACCAAGAGGCAGAGCAGCTCATTTTCACCAGTATTACTGAGATGGATGCAGGGATCTACACGTGCCATGCTGCCAACAAGGCTGGAGAGAAGAAACAGGAGCTGAGCATCACTGTGGCTAGTAGGAAACTTTCTGAAAAGGGTGGGAGCAGAAGAGGGGCTGGATAGGGGGTTAGGGTGAGCTGGGCAGCATGGCTCATCACCTCACTGAAACAGAGAGGCACCTCTTGTGGCCGGCTGCACACTACATGTGTGTTCTGTCCTGCTGCTGGCCAGAGGGGTACTGAGTGGCCCTGTGTAACCCCTTGCCTTCGTGCCCAGCGGTACCCAAATGGGTGGAGATGCCCAAGGACAGCCAGCTGGAGGAGAGCAAGCCAGGATACTTGCACTGCCTTAGCAAGGCCTCCCTGAAACCCACCGTCACCTGGTACCGCAACGGCGTCTCCATTTCTGAGGTGAGGCAACACGGCAAGCCCCTTCCCCTCACGGGCACTTCTGCTGGGCGCCTGCTCTGCTGCTGCTCACCTTGTTCCTAGGCCCAGCATCCCTGTCACCCCCACTCTAGCCATATTCCTGGCACTGTCTCCATCCTGCTGATGTGTGGGTGCACAGTTGGCTGTGTCTTGCCACTTGGCTGGCAGTCAGCCCTGTGCTTTTGGGGCAGGGGCAAGACAAAGGTCTCTGCAGCTTGTCTCAGTTCTCCATGTGGGTCTCAGCAGGGATGTGTTTAGCTGAAGCGTGGTGTGGCATGGGGAGTGTCAGCAGTGCCACAAGCGAAGGCTAATCCCAGGGCTGGTGACAGTGTCATTTCTGCCCCGCCCTGGGCAGGACTCGCGGTTTGAGATCTCGGAGAACGGGACGCTGCGCATCAACAACGTGGAGGTGTACGACGGGACCATGTACAAGTGCGTGAGCAGCACCCCGGCAGGGAGCATCGAGGGATACGCGCGGGTGCACGTGCTGGGTATGCTGACAGCACCTCACACCCTGCCCTTGTGGATACAGGTGTGATACCTCCAGCTCCAGGGTCTCCTGTGGCTGGGGCGGGGAGTATAAACATGACTTCTGTCTGTTGCAGAGAAGCTGAAGTTCACCCCACCACCTCAGCCGCTGCAGTGCATGGAGTTTGACAAGGAGGTTACAGTGTCCTGCTCAGCCACAGGCCGGGAAAAACCCACCATCCAGTGGACTAAGACAGGTCAGGGGAATTTGGTTGTTACACGTCTGTTTCAGACCAGGAACTCTGCATTGTCCCACCTGCAGTGTGGGTGAAGCAGCAGTGTGGCCCAGTGCTTCCTGCATGACTGCTGCATCCGTCCTCATGTGTCCTGCAGATGGGAGCAGCCTGCCATCCCACGTTAGCCACAATGCTGGCATCCTGTCCTTCCACAAGGTGAGCAGGAGCGACTCGGGGAACTACACATGCATCGCCTCCAACAGGCCACAGGGCGAGATCCGTGCCACCGTGCAGCTCGTGGTAGCAGGTGAGGACTCTGTGGCAGGCCAGGGGTGTTTCCTTCTGTTCTGGCCTAGCGCTGGGTTTGCCCAGGTGGCAGGGAATGCAGTGTCTGGCCTGGCCCCAAGCTGCGTCCCATAGCCCTCGAGTGTCTGGTTTGTTAGTGCTTTGCATAGAGCCTGAGAGGGAACGTGCCACTGTGCCAGTGCTGGCCGTGCTCCCTTGTGGGAGCTTAGCACCATTCCCAGGAGCTGACAGCGTTCGTGTCGGCCTCTCTGCCTTCAGTTTACGTCACCTTCAAGCTGGAGCCAGAGCCCACAACGGTGTACCAGGGCCACACAGCCATGTTCCAGTGCCAGGCAGAGGGCGACCCCATACCACACATCCAATGGAAAGGGAAGGACAAGATTTTGGATCCCGGCAAGCTCCTGCCCAGGTACACGGCCTCCATTCCAAACTGACATGTGGCACAGCAGAACATTCCCAAGCCTGCCCAGTACAAGGGTGTCAATGGTGCAGTCATGGGTTCCCAGCTTGGCGGCCACATAATTGACTCCACGTGCCAGGACCTGGACTCTCCTGGCCCCAGGGTTTCCCTTTCTGCCACAGCCTGCCAAGCTGTGATTGAGCTGCAGTCAGCTGTTCTTAAGTGTTGCACAGCCTGAGACGGAAGCTGGTGGCAGTGGGGACATGGGGCTGAGGCATCCTAGAGAGGTGGGGCTGCGAGTGCCCAAGCCTGCCTCTGCCCTCTGGTGTTTGCAAAGAGCTCTGTGTGTGTGGTTGGCAGGATTCAGATCATGCCCAATGGCTCCTTGGTGATTTACGACGTCACCACTGAGGACTCTGGAAAATACACCTGCATCGCTGGCAACAGCTGCAACATCAAGCACCGCGAGGCCTTCCTGTATGTTGTAGGTAAGGAAGGTGCCCATTGCTGGGACATGACCTCCTGGAATCCCTGGCAGTTCTAGGCCCTGCTTCTGGCCCTGGTCGTGCCTGCCAGGTAGCCACAGCAGCATCCCCACTGGAATGCAGCACAGTGTGCTGTGGGATGTGCACAGCATGCTGTGGCTGGGTGAGGAGGTGGCCACAGCAGCAGGTAGGGGGTTGGGGCTTTTCACCTCCCTCCAGCACATTCCTGAGCAGGATTTGGGAAATCCCTCCACCTCCTCATGTGTTGGATGCTCTCTGCCCCACAGACAAGCCAGCAGCAGAAGAGGATGAGGGACCTGGCAGCCACACACCCTACAAGATGATCCAGACCATTGGGCTCTCAGTGGGGGCGGCTGTTGCCTACATTATTATAGTGCTGGGGCTGATGTTCTACTGCAAGAAGCGGAGAAAAGCCAAGAGGCTGAAGAAGCACCCAGAGGGCGAGGAGCCTGAAATGGAGTGTCTGAATGGTGAGGCCGGTACGCCTGAGGGTGGGGGCTTCACTGCTGGCCCCCTGTCCCTGTGCTGGAGGGGATGAGGGGCAGGGAGCTCTCAGGGAATAGGACAACTCCTAACCCATGGTCTCTCGCTCTTGTTTTTGGCTGGTGGCAGAGACCTGCTGCCAGGTGAGAAACAGGCAAGTTAGTGCAAAACCTGAATCCTAGCCTCACATTGTGGCCATCTCTGTCTGCTGAATTATGTATCACTCCTGTATCCCAGTACCTGCACACAGGATCACATGTGGGATCCCTTCCCAGGGGAGAGAGGGATCCCTGTTGCAATGTAATGAAATAGTAGTACTTCGCTGGGCTCTTCAAATCACAGTTCAGCAGCTTCTGGTGCTGGAGGGAAGATGTTTCATTGAACTCACTCAGTTACTTTCAGTGAAGACTTGTAAGTGGTGGAGTGCAGTTGAGTTTGCTGTCCCTAATTCCCTGGATCTCCCCATACATACTCTCCGTAAATGCAGATGTTCCCCCTCCCAGTTCTCCAGCACACAGCCATGTCCTGATCGCATGCAAGTTGCTGTGAGGGTCTGGCAAAACATGAGTGCTGGGTTTACCTCCTGGTTTTCTCTTTGCATTGGCACTTTGAACAGAGCCAAACCTCCAAAAGAGAAGTCTGTCTGTGGGGAACCTCCTAGGAGCAGGGATGCAGGAGCATCTCTGCAGCTTTGTGCTCTGCATCTCTCACCAGTGTGAGCTCTTTCCGTGGACAAGTCACAGGCAGCTCACCTGTGCCAGCAGGCTGTGGCCAGCACCCCCTTCCTGGGAAAGATTTTTTTTTAATCTTTTCTGAGGTGGTCCCAGATTTTTATCTTGGCCTGTCTTTATTATATTTCTCTTCTGCTAGAGTTTGCCTCTTGTTATTCCCTTCATTTGGAACCAGTTTAGCTGCTAGGTGCATCCTCACTCTTACAAGCAGACCGAGCTTCCCAGATGTCTACACTCCTTTTTGGTACTTCCACAGCCTCTCTGGAGAAGTGGTTTGTGTTTGCTGCCAGCTCCAGTTTAGTAGTTCCATTCACCACAGTCTTCAAAGGTCTGGCTCTTCGCCTCTTTCTCATGTGGTCCCTCGTTAGATGGGTGACCTAAAGTATCTCAGCACCCGCCTCAGTACCTACAAGTACTCCCTGGCTGACCACCAGCTGACTTTTCCAGTGCCCTCAGAGTCCGGACAGATTTAACCTCTCCATGGACTTGCAATGGATCTTTCCTATGGATTTCCTATGGATCAGTGCGCTCCTAACCATCCAGTTACTTTCCAAGGTCACGTCCTTGGTGTGCCACATCCTCTACAACAAGGGCTTGCTCTCAGTATCCCTGTCTAACTGTGCTGCTTTTTTTTTTGTGAATACAGACATAGCATTTAGCGAGGTTCATGGCTGTGGGGTCTGATTTCTGTGCTAGTGTCTCTAGGGCAGCATGGCTGTGTCTGTTTCTCCAGGAGATGCTCAGGTGTTGCAGGCAGGTGGGCAAAGCTACACAAAGCTTCTTTACGCTTGGTTCCCCTCTGGGCTGCTGGATACATAAATGAAGCTTCCTGCCCCTTTGTTACTAAGTGTCTTGTCCAAGCTCTGTGAAACACGGGAATGTCTGTTCTCAAAAGTGTCTCTCGTTGCTGCCTGCTGGTGCTGTCTCTCAGTGGCAGCACACTGACTCTGCTGCCTTCAGGATTTTTTTGGCACAGTTGCAGTGGTCGTCTTGTGTTATCCTCTTGGCTTCAAGCTTGTAGTCTTGAGACACGATTAGTCATGAGTGCAGACAGCAGAGGGTCAAACAGTCCTGATAATGAGTGTAAAAACAGGGAGGGTGTAAGGAGCATCCAGCTATGATTTATAGGATAAGTGGTGGTTTTTTCGCTTTTGTCTTCTGCAAATCTTATTCCACCATGTGAGAGCAGACAGCTGTCAGTAGCCATGTCTCTTAAGTCAACATATCCCAGTGTTCACAGCTCCAGTCCTGTGACAAAGCCGTGGTCCTGTCATGGTGGCCAGACCTGCTCAGGATGTGCTGGTACCTGTCTTGCACACGTGCATTGTAAGCGGGCATGTACACACACTGCAGGACAACAGCCTGTGATGGAAACTACAGGCAGTGGGATTCCTGTTGGAGTTACCTCGTGCTGGGTTAAGTCTTAATTTTATGATTTCCTTTTGCATGGCTGTTTGCCTAGTGCTTATTCCAGGAGCAGCTGAAGTGGAGCATGCACAGTAGTACAGAGTGATGCTGCAGGTGTGTGAGTGACCCTAGCTCAGGGTTGTTCCCTGCTTTAAATTCCAACTCCTGCCTTCATCTTATGGAAAGTACCACTTCCTAGTAACCAGGTCTGATCCAAGCAGTAAATACATTCAGAATCAAGGTTTGCCATCTATGCAGTCATTTCCCTACAAGCTGCCTGTAAAATGCAAGCTTTTCTACTTTCTCCAGGCAGTCATGTTTTGTCCTGTTCTCTGGCTTGTGTTTGTGCTAGGGAAATTTCTAGTGAAGTTCCTGTGCAGAAAGCTTGCTGGGGTTGATTGCAAGGACAGTGCTTCCTAGCACTGCTTTAACCCAGCCAGTTAAAATCTAGGCTGGTCTGGTTTTACAGGTTCAGCATTTCCAAGGACATAAGCACTGCTGGCTTGCTGGGAAGTGAGTAAGGAGCAGGGACATCAGACTGCAGCAGCTGATGCCAGATAGACTTGAGAGGCTCTTGGGCATCAAGAGACTGTGGTTGTAGTGAGCAGTGTCCATCTGCTCCGTCTCTGCCTCATCCATCCCATCTTCTGCTGCTGTCCTGTGGTGTTTTGTCAGTGGCAGTTTGGACGTAGCCACTGCTTGGGGGTGATTGAGTGGCACGGGACGGACAAGGCCAGATGGGGCTGGCTGGCTCTGGGACCAAAGCCATTGCTCAGCATCTGATTTCAAGGGTGGCTGCTGGGCGGCCAGAGACGGGGCAAAAACTGAGGCCAGGCCACTCTGCTGCCTGGGGCTGGACATCAGGCTTGGAGTGCTTGGAGTGTCAGAGCCCCAGGAGGGGCTGAGCCCCAGGATGACTTTCACTGTGTGGCCTGGCAGGATGCTGACGCTGTTTGTGCTTCCCTCGCAGGTGGTGCTTTGCTGCAAAATGGGCAGATGACAGCAGAGATTCAGGAAGAAGTGGCCTTGACCAACCTGGGCAGCAGCTCTGGGGCCAGCAAGCGCCACAGCGCTACTGACAAGATGCACTTTCCACGTTCCAACCTGCAGACAATCACAACCCTGGGTATGCTGGGCCACCCTGGCCTTGATCCCACTCCAGCAGGAAACCTGTGGCTGAAACCCCAGCATGTCCTAGCCAGGAAACAGGATACGCTGGGTGCAGAGGGCCCTGCAGCCCCTGGGCTGTCAGGCACACCTGCTGTCCTAATGCACGGCACCTTCCCGTGTGCTTCTCTACTCTTCCAGGCAGGGGGGAGTTTGGTGAAGTGTTCCTGGCCAAGGCCAAAGGTGCAGAAGATGGTGAGGGTGAAACGCTGGTGCTGGTGAAGAGCCTGCAGACGAGGGATGAGCAGCTGCAGCTGGACTTCCGGCGGGAGGCAGAGATGTTTGGGAAGCTGAACCACGCCAACGTGGTGCGGCTGCTGGGGCTGTGCCGCGAGGCAGAGCCACACTACATGGTCCTGGAGTACGTAGACCTGGTAAGGGCCCTGCCAGCAGTGCCTGCAGTAAAGCAGGGACATGACAGCAGTGGGCATGGGGCCTGCAAGTGTGACAACAGGCTGGCAGCACAGGGCAGTCAAGGTATAGGGAAACCAGGCTGAGCTTACTGCTGTTCCCAGCCTCTGGAGGAGTCTCAGGGGGAATGGGAGTCTCCTGCAAGACCTGGAAGTGACTTTGTCCTCTACATCCTCCTGATTTCTGGTTTATGTCCTGGACTCAGCTATATAAGCTAAGTTGTGGGACTCCATGCTGCAGAATGTCTGTGAATGCTATGGGCTATGAGAAGTCTGGAGTTTGTAGGAGAGAAATCAACTTGGGGCATGCAAAACCTGGAGATTTCAGCCCTTCTTACCCTAATCTTAGCCAGTTGAAGCCCAGAAACGAGATACTGGCTTGCTGTACAAGACAGGGACCAGGAGGACAGGCAGGAACCATGGACCAGGAAATGAGGATCTGTGGGCCTGCCACGTCCAGGCACTGCAGGGACTTGTGAGACTTGTCAGTGTGTGGAGATGCTGACTATGAATTTCTGTCTGTCTCCTAGGGAGACCTGAAACAGTTCCTGAGAATCTCCAAGAGCAAAGATGAGTCTCTGAAGCCACAGCCACTCACTACCAAACATAAGGTGACCGTGCAGCTTTGGAAGTGCTATGGGGCTGGGGACCCTAAGGAGGGCAGCCAGTGCTGACAGCTCTCTGTGGTCAGGTGTCTCTCTGCACACAGGTGGCCCTGGGCATGGAGCACCTCTCCAACGGCAGGTTTGTGCACCGGGATTTGGCCGCCAGGAATTGCCTGGTCAGTGCCCAGCGGCAGGTCAAGGTCTCATCCCTGAGCCTCAGCAAGGACGTGTACAACAGGTCAGGGAGCCTGACAGGGGAATGGGAGGAGATGAAATGGCACCAGTCTCATTGCCTGCCTGTCCTGCCCGCAGCGAGTACTACCATTTCCGCCAGGCCTGGATCCCACTGCGCTGGATGCCACCTGAGGCTGTGCTGGAAGATGAGTTCTCCACTAAGTCAGATGTGTGGTCCTTCGGGGTGCTCATGTGGGAGGTCTTCACGCATGGGGAGATGCCCTACACTCCACTGGCAGATGATGAGGTCCTAGCAGGTAGGTGGAGTACCTTGTGCTGTCCCTGGAATTGTAGCCTACTTGCTTTTCATGTGGTGAAGGGGGCCAGACAGCCTGTGTGACGGTGCTGGTCTGGCTGGGGAGGCTGTCCCAGCCTGCGTGGAGAACTGCTGCCCTCCTTGCATCCCCTAGAGAGGATCACGCCCCTTCCCAATGGCCCTTTGGACTTTTCTTTCATGGCAGGTCTGCAGTCAGGAAAAACGAAGCTCCCGCATCCCGAGGGCTGCCCTTCCCGCCTGGCCAAGCTGATGCAGCGCTGCTGGGCCCCCAGCCCTAAGGACCGGCCCTCCTTCAGTGAGCTCGCCACCACCCTTGGGGACAGCCCAGCTGACAGCAAAGCCTGAGCACCCCAGCCCTTGCTGGTGAAGGATGTGGCGGGGTGGACAGGGGTCTGTATGTGCCTAGGGAGCCCCTGGCACTCCCACAGCCCCTTGCTGAGCCCGACCCCGATGCGCCAGCGAGCAGCTCAGCATCAGCAGCTGCTGGACTCAAAGCACAAGCCAGTGTACCCTAGCCCCACCCCCCTCCCCAGTGGGTCCCAAAAGACAGCCCTTGCTGCCTCCTGCCCCCTGCCTGCTCAGCCCGGTGCCCTTAGGCTGCTGGTGTGGATGGAGCGCAGCTCCCCCTCCCACGGCGAGAGCTTGGGCATCCCTGCTCGCCACATCCACCTCTGCCGGCCTGGCCCGGCTCTCTCTCCGTCCGTCTGTGCTAGGCATGCCTGCCTTCCCCTTCCCCATGGGGACAGGCCAGCCAACAGGAGCACAAAGTGCCTGGCATATGAAGGAGCTCACTACCTTTCCCAATTACCCTGTGCCTTTTTTTGTACTTACGACTCTGGGCAGAGCCCCCTGTCTCCCTCTTCCAGAGCGCTGACTCCTCCCTACCATAGTATTTCTGTTACTGGAATGCAGCCTAGAGTGGGTTAGTTTGTTTGCTTGAGTGGAGGGTACTGCAGCCAAGAAGGGTTGGGTTTTGTTGGGTTTTTATGTGCTGCTCTCAATAAAGAAGGCGCTTTTTTTTTGGTTTTTTTGTCTTTGTAAAATACTGCTGTCAGATAGCGGTTTTCCTCCACATGGCTCTTGGGAAGGGCTGGGGGCCTGTTCCTCAGGTATCTGTCTGCTGTGTTTAACCCCTTTGCCCCCTTCTCAGGTGAATCTGAGATGCTGTTCCCAGCCTTGTGTGCCCTGAGGGAGCACTTTGCCTCAGTACTTACTGTCTCTCTGGGCAGTCATGGGTTGCTCTCCAAGAGGGAGTTGTCTCAAGAGAAAATGTCCCTCTCAGACTCCAAGCAAGCAAACACTCATGGACATGTTGATGGGCTCCCCCCACTTCAGGTACTGATTGGGTTTGTGCACCCACCTCTGTGCCTTGGGGTAGCTTTGCAGCCCACACTGTGTTGTGGTTTTGTACAGGAAATTTCAGCTGCTGCTTCTTGCAGGATACTAGCAGGGCCAGGTCTGGATGGGGATACTGGGGGATATCCTGCTGTCACATGTGGTCTGCAGCCCTCTCCTCTGTGCCAATGGCCCAGAACAGTGTCAGGGTCCTGGCAGTCTCTTCCTGGGAGAGGAAAGGTGTGAACATGATGTACGAGAAGCCCCAACCCCACAGCATGAACACGAGCCAAGCTAGCATTTCCAGGAGGCCTGCTGAGACTCAACTGGAGGCAGTGGGCATAAGCTGCACAAGGGACATTCATATTGAGTATTAGGGGAAATGTTTCCCCTCATGGGTAATAAAGGTCCAAGTCCCAGAGAAGCTGTGGCATCTCCATCATCATCGTCATCATTATCATCAGAGATACTCAATCCTTGATGAGAGAAGTCCTGAACTACCCAGTGTAGTTGGCTCTGCTTTAATCGGGGATGGACCAGAAGTGTCCAGGATCCCCTTCCCACCTCTGGTGCCCAAAGAGGTTATGAAGATGCCGGAGGGGGGAAAGTGCTTATTTCTTGGAATATGCAAGCTACCTCTGAGCTCAGATTTGGTCCAGGCTTGGAAACTGGGTGCAAGCAAGTTTGCTGGCAGTTGCTCTGCCAGTTATCAAAAGTTTGTCCCTTTTCCAACACTTGTGTCTTGCAGCTGGGAGCTATGGACTCCCCCCAAGCCAAGGCCTCTTGGCAAGCTAAGCTGTATCAGTGGCTGGGTGTTGGGCCCCTCTCTAGAGGGGGACAACCAGGTCTAGTTTACTTGGCCTGGTGCTCCTTGGTGTAGTGGGCTTGGCAGCAGGTGACTGCTGCCCTGACCCCTGGCTGCCTCCATGACCAGAGGGCCTGGCCACAACCTGGGAGCGGTGGCACTGTGCATGCTGGGCAGGCCTCTTAGGGGCAGAGGCATCAGGATGTGCCTTTCCATGTCCCTCTTGTTGCTCCCCCAGTCCCTTCCAGTGTGTGTGCAACCCTTTTGAAGCATGTGAGTGTTGTGGCACTGCTGCTTATGTGCTCTCCAAGTTGTAAGTGGCCTGCCTCCTGCATTTGCTGTTGTTTGATGTCCTTTTGTTCCACTTCTCCCGTCCATTCCATTCCTGTGGACCTTCCTGTCTGCTGCCTTTCCTTTCAGGCAGGAACACTGCACTCTGTGGGCTGATTCCTGCGGCCAAGCCACTTGTGGTGGCCTAGCCAAGCAGAATCTCAGCGCTGCCCTGGCTAGAGACCAGAGATGCCAAGGATTTCGGGGGTAACATCCTTGTTCTGCCAGCTCTGTGCATGCAGGCATCTTGTGTTCCGGGAGCGTATAGCATGGCTGCAGTGAGCTGGTTCTGTGAGCAGCATCAGGACTGGGTGCTCTGCTCTATCCCAACACGTCCTGGAGGCTCAAACACTGCCTGTTTGCCATGTAGTCACGACCTGGTGACTATACAGGGAAGCACTCAAATGGAAAGTCACCAAAGCTAGGACAAACTCCAGACCCAAAGAGTACAGAATGACGAGGGTTGGGATCATGTATTTTTGGGAGTGATGTTGTGAAAAAGTTGTGTATCATTGGGGATGGGACAAATGTTGGCCAAAGTAATTGGAAACAGCAAGCTGAGCAAATACAGTCCTAGCTAAATGTGGTGGAGCAGAGCAGGGAATCAGAGCCCCCGCAGGAGAATGAGAGCACTGGCGCAGTTGATAGAGGTGGGATCCAATCGCCTCAGCCCAAACTGAAGGAACACCTTATAGAAAACAAAGTGTGGTATCCAGGCCCAGAAAGAACCTCATGGCTCCATCAGAGCACGGGTCCACCTAGTGAGCCACCAGCTGTGTCTGAAATTGAACATTCACTGAACAGGGTAAGAGAACAGCAAGCAGATGTGTGTTAGTCCCAACCCTAAAGCCTAAAGGCCTCCAAACCACGCATTTCCAGCAGTCCCTGATGTTATCTTTTACCATAAAGTTACCCAAATTCCCCCTGCACTATTGCATCCTTTGAGCACCCCTGGTCGATGAGTGCACAGATCTGCTGTGAGGCTTGAGGAAGGGCTTTTTGGTTTGCTCCGATTTCCTCTGCTGCCTTGTGGTTCTTCTACAGCTGTGTCAGGCACTTGCGTGGGAACTAATGGGCCTTAATTGTCCTAAGCAGCTTCACCTGGGCCTTCCCCACACTCTTGAGCTGCCTTTAAGCTCAAGCCTGTGCTTTCAGGTTTGTTTTAAGCAAGCTTGTAGGTGTTCCTGTTTTGGCCTTGTCCCTAGCCCTGTCTTCTAGGCATGTATGGTAGCCTTTTTATCCAGTCAAGATTTTGGCTCTATCTCACGACCAAGTGGATGCTGGATTTAGTCCGTGGCTTGCTCTGTGGATGGCCCCTGATACCAACACCTGTCGCTGCTCTGCTCAGGTACTGTAGGTTTATACCTGTTCATGAGGACATGGGGTCACCTCTCAGGGAGCAGCCCCGTTCCTGCACCTGTTGACCAAAAAAAAACACATTAAGAAAGGCCATAACCTAGTTTTACATGTGCAGCAGTACCTCTTTTCTAGTTGTTCCTGCTCATAGAAGAGACCTGGCTGTTAGAAAAAAGCAGCTAACTGTATTCAGCAGCAGTCAGAAAAAGCAGCTGGAGTATCGATAGCAGGAAGATCAGGAACAGGATGGAAACCATCACAACCCCAGCACCTAGCTGCAGTATGGATGAAGAGCTGGGAAAGAATGAAGAAGCACTTGTTGCAGTGGCCTAGAGGAGGATTGAAAAGGGGATGTGGAGGGCTGGGGTGATGCTGGGAGCAGGGTCCATGCTCCAGTGGAGCTGTCAGGCAGCTTGTCTGGAGGGAACTTTGGGGGTAATCAGATATGAGGCTTTTAAGGCATAGTGCCAAGTGCTGTGCCTAAAGCTGTGTAAGAACAGGGCTAGAAATGGGAATTTTATGACGTTGGTGTTGTAAATGAAGATATCCCTGAAGGCTGAAAACTTGCTTTAAGCTGCTTTCAGTTGTCAGTGAGTGCTGGTTTGGTTAAGGGGGGGCCTGCTGGTAACTTGTGTCCCGTGGGTGATGGTGGCTTGGGGACAGGGCTTGGCTCTCCACCGTGGGTCTGACTGCCTTGGTGAGAGATTGGCATCCCAGGAAGCTGGGGCAGGCTGGAGCTCTGGTCCCATTCAGAGCACAAGCAGGACAAGCGTCTTGGAAAGCATCCCTGGGATAAGGCTTGGGAAGGAAAGGACTGCAGCAGAAGGGATGGGCCAGCCCAGGAACGAGCCAGGTCTCATCTCTTGCCTGTGTAGACACTCTTGTAGCTTGGGGAGCAAAAGGTCTTGCAATTGGAAGGCCCAGGGAAGAGAAGGAGGAAAAGAGTGTGTAGATGTCCCATGAGCAAGAGAAAACCAAATCCTGGTACCTGCAGTGACTGCACACTTGTGCTAGGCAGGCAGACCAGCCTGGCTGTGGCTATCAGATCCATGTGTTCATTATTCCCAGCCTAAGTGGTGCCTCCAGCTATGCAGAGGGTCTTGCTGCCCCTTTCTCAGCCTGGCAGGACACGGTGAGGCCTCAGTCTCACCTGTGCCAGGTGTAGGTTGTGCTCAGCTTGAAGGGAGGGTGGCCAGGGCATGTGATGGGAGGCATGTGAGCTCCAGCAGCCCTGCTGGGAGCTATAAATGGCATGTGTGCTCACTGGAGGAGCATGGCTGGCGGGAGGAGGGGGAGGCGGTGGTGGCAGTCAGGGGGGTGTTCGGGTTTGCAGTTACTCCCTTGCTCTGTAGGAGGTTGGCCCTGGGCTGTGGGGGACAGCTGTGAGGGCTGGTGCTGAGCGTGCGTGTCCTCTGAGTGATGAGGCAGATATGGAAAGGGCTTGAGCGAGCTGCAGAACCCTCCATAGGGCGCCCAGGAGACAAAACGGGTCTGTGGCAGGACTGCTGCTGCCAGAGGTGGGGTCTTGCCCTGGGATGCAGTTCCTGTTTGTAGCACAGGGTATGGGAGAGCCCTTTTCTCAACTAAGGATTCTCTGTCTGTCCTCAAGGCTTTGGGCTCTGGGGCTGTGCTGTTGCTCCCTCACCTTTGCTGACCCCCGTGCAGCGTGCCTTACACACAGCTGTCCCGTGTGGGCTGTCCCTCTGCTGTGGAGGTCCTGGCTCACACCTGCACAGAGGATGTGACCTGTGCCGAGTGCTTGGAGCCATCTGAAGTGCAGAGCCAGGCTGGGCACGAGCAGCGCTCTGTGCTGCGGCCTGACCGGCCACTTCCCACCCGTACGGGTGCTCTGTCCCACCATGGATGGCCGTGGTACAGAACCACAGCCTCACCCCGTGGGTTTGAAGGCAGCTGCGGCCCATCCTGTTAAATGGGAGATCTTTCTTCTTCTGGGTAGCGATCAGCCTGTGCTTCAGCAATGTGTATTTTGGACATATCTGCTTCAGTCCCGTGCCCTGCACACCCCTGAGCACCCATGTGGCCCCCAGACCCTGTCGGTGTCTCTGCGGCCACCAGAGACAAATGGACAGCACGTTGGCCGTTGCAGGCTGTGACAACAGCCGGGGTGCAGAGTTGCCTGGAGCAACAGCTGGTGGCATCGCCGGGCGCGGAGCCCCTCCTGGCTGGATCCTGAAGACGGCGGGGCAGGCAATCTTTGAGCCACGTGGTGCGTCCCCTACGAGGACCCGCGTGGCTGGAGCTGGCGGTGGGAAGGGGGGCCGAGGCAGGGCTGGCAGCGGCGGTGTCCCAGCGCTCGTTCGCAGCCCCCGGGCCCTCCCCGCCCCGCCGCACCCCCGGGCCGCGCGCCCCTCGCCGGCCGCGCTGTCCCTTTAAGAGCCGCCCTGCGTGTTTCAACCCGGGCGTGACGCGAGCGCGGTCCGACCGTATGCAAAACAAACGCCAACCGGCGGCCAATGGGCGCCGGAGCCCGGAGGCC